>CAUYPK010057670.1:0-76443 GCA_963574355.1 Loris lydekkerianus | reverse complement strand
GGGCTGGGGATAGCCCCACAGGGAGTTTAAAGGCTCACCTTTGAGATTGAATTTGGATTTGCAATCGCGGGCCCAATGAAAGCCTTTTTTACAGCGAAGGCAGGGGGTTCGGGGGCCATTTACCCCTGGTGGGTCAGGGGGGCGTTTGGTTTGATTAGGACATTCCCGCTTGAAGTGGCCCTCTTTACCACACCCGAAACATGTCCGCTTGCCTGCAGTAGGGGCTAATTGAAGGGCATTAATAAGTGTTTGGAGTTTTTCCTGGTGGTCTGCCTGAAGTGCCGAAACCATTGCCCTTGCTTGATGAGACGTGGAACCAACATCTCGGGTAGCTATGATCCACCTCTCCATCGCCTGGTTTCTTAACCCGGCGCAGGCGAGCTTACAATCAGTGGTCATGCCATCCCAGACTAAAGAACAGACAAATCAGTCCCGTAACTCTCCAGCAGGGAACTTTCTTTTTAGGCTTTTTTGGACTCTGTCTATAAAGGTGGAGAGGTTCTCTGTGTGTTTCTGATTGATTCCCGCTATGGGGGATTCAGTGGGGCCCTCGTCTAATTTCTTCCATGCAGCAAGCCCACTGGCTCTGACCTGATCTTGGTAAGGAGCAGGAATAGCTGCCTGCTGGAGACCAGTGGAAAATTGATCAGCCATACCATAAAGCATGCCATAAGTTATGGGTATGGGAGGTTGGGCGCTCTGATTACGTTCTCCCCGAACACAGCACTCCTCTTGCAAGTAGGCCATCCACTTAAGGAATGTGCGGCCCGAGAGTACCGCTTTGGCTACTTGGGCTATGCAAGCTTGGTGCGCTAGCCCTTCAAGTATGGTTTCTGCCCAGGGTGAATTAGGGCCGTCCTCAGAAACTGCCTTCCTCAGATCTTTTAGATCCTGAGTCTCCCAGGGGTACCAGGCTGCGGGGCGATTACCTCCGGGATTAATATTAACTGGAAAAAGGTTGGTAGCTCCGCCCCCAGTACCCCTTCCTTCACCATATGGAGGAGGTGCAGAGGGGGCCCAAAAAGGATTAGTTGGAGGATTCCCAAAAGGGTAGAGAGGTTTGGGTTGACTAGGCAGGCCAATGAGGTCCGCCGACTCAGGGCTCTGATTTGGGCTCGGTTCTGCTTTGGGACTTTTATTCTCCACTTCTCTCAGTGTTGATGCTTCCTTCGTTTTCTTGGGGGGACAGGGGGGAAAACAGCCCTTTAAGGCACATACAGTAGGTAGTGTCCCAAGCGGGGGAATCTCCCCACTTTCTACATGTGCTTTTCTGATTAATCTCTCAACCCTATCCCAGGTGTCCCAGTCAAAGAGGTTGCTCTCTGGAAGCCAAGGTGCAACCTCAAGTAAACATTCCCGGGCTTGAAGGGTCTGACTATCTGAGAGGTCTAGTCCTCTGCTTTTGAGTAAGATTCGAAGGGATTCTAAACCGGGGTCAAGTTTAGAGTAAGACTTCCCTATAATTTATGGGAGTACACTCACCCACAGACCGATTGGCCTGTCAGCGAACTTCGTGTGGGGAGCCGATTTCCTCACACGGCACCAGTCTGCCAGGCTACCCGGCAGGTCCAGAAGAGGGGAGAGCAGGGCCAGCCTGACTCTGTCCCCGGGGCTGAGCAGGATGGTGAGTGTCGCGGCCCGAATAGGAACACACAGAGCCGGGAGTCTGTCGAAGCAGGAACTCAACTTTATTACATCAAGCAGCCGCTTATATAGAACGTGGGGAAGGGGCGGGGAAAGGAGGCGGGGGATGAGGTGGTGTGATGGGTGGTAACAGGGTTGGGCTAATGGCATGGTACCACGTCGGCTGTATCTAGGTAGAGGCAGTTTCAGGCCGGGCCTTTCTGAGTCATTGCTACGCAGGAAGTAGCTCGATGGATTTACTTCTAGTTAGGCTCGGGAAGTTGCACTAGGCCTCAGGCACATGGCAGGGCCCAACATCAATGCATATTCAGATTTTCTCAGTTATTCCTGAAACATTCTACACATCTGGTTTCAGTCCACGTATTGCATTCTGAGAGTTTCTCTTTTGAACTATTGAGTGTTTTTCTACCTTCCCCTCCAGTTCCCACTCCTGTACCTCCCTCTCTCTCAGACACTGACTGCGGATAGATTAGACCAGAAGCACTATGAGCAGTGCCATCCCTTAGATTTTCAGGACACTTCTTTATGGTGTTAATTACTTTGAGCTCCTGTTTTCTGTGTGTCTTATCAGCTGGAAAGTAGAGTCGAGTTTGGCTATACCTTGTAGGTAATGTTGTTTACTTCGTGTTTGTATTAACATCACACCAGGAAAGATGTAATGTGGGGTTGACCCGCAATGAGTGACTCTAAGATGAGCACTGGATGAGAGCGATGACTCTTTGGTCCCATGACAGGATGGTTACATTTTTCTTTCTGCAACGAGCAATAAATCTGAATGGTGTCACTTTGGCTCTCTACATAAGCATTCCGCTTCCCATTAACCATATGCCTAATGCTTTTGATACCATTGAAAGTTGCCGGAGTTCAGAATGTTGCCGCATGTTGACTTTGACTTGCTAGTTCTTTCCGTCCTGGCAGATATTCTTCAATAGAACAGAGATTTTTCCTCATCATTTGAAAACTATTTGGCTATCATGAAACACGGTTCCTATTGGATAGGAGAATTAAAGGTTTATTTCTTTCCTTTGGATTACCATTCTCAAATTATGGAGCTAGTCTAATCGTCAATTGGGCCCAATTTCTGGGGCCCAAATTACTTGCAATATCTCCATCGAGAAAGTAAGCACTTTCTAGAGAAGACTGGTGGTAGTAGAACTAAACAAAAAGTTTGGCCACACTATGCACAGAGGTGATTGGCAGCCAGAAATGTTCCACTGGAAACAACAGCCATGATGAGAAGCAGTGGCCAAATCTAACTTCGGTTTTCACATCTGACCCTCAAGTCATATCCAAGGCCCCATTTTTTTGAGCTCAGGCAGTCCTTGAAGAGCATTTACTTTATAACGGAACCCTCTGTTGTCTCTCAGAAAAGATCTTTCATTAAGCAAAAGCAGAGCCCTTCTAGCTAATGGGCTCTCAACAAAAAAGAGCACTGTACCAATCTATGGAACAACGATTCTTTGTGTGCTGAGTTTGACATGTGGTATGGGGATTTAAAAAGGATTAGTATTTCCAAGGAACATCCCTCATACACTGTAGCATATTTTATTTTCTAAAGATGGTTGTAACAATCTCTCTTATCCAACCCTACCTTCTCTTCTTACAATGTAATTTTTTTAATTTTTAATTTTTTAGAAATGGGGTCTCAGTCTGTCACTAAGGCTGGAGTGCAGTGGCCTGATCATAGTTCATTGCAACCTCAAACTCCTGGCCTCAAGCGAGTAACTGGGATGCCTGGCCTCTTCTTACAATGTAAATTTGATACCCCTGTCAGTGGGAGAGAAGGTGCCCTGGAATCTGGGCAAGCTTATGGCATGAAAGAAGTGCAACTATGGGGTGGCGCCTGTAGCTCAAGTGGGTAAGGTACCAGCCACATACACCAGAATTGGCGGGTTCCAATCTGGCCTGGGCCTGCCAAATAATGACAACTACAACCAAAAAAAAAAAAAAAAAATAGCCGGACATTGTGGCAGGCAACTGTAGTTCCAGCTATTTGGGAGGCTGAGACAAGAGAATCACTTAAGCCCAGAAGCTGGAGGTTGTTGCGAGCTGTGACATCACGGCACTCTACCCAGGGTGATAGCTTAAGGCTCTGTCTCAAAAGAAAAAAAAAGGGAAACTACGTACATATATACCACTTGTTGACAGGCAGTTGGGTGTTTCCAGTTCGGGGCTATTACAAATGAAGGTGCTAAGAACATTTGTCTACACATCATCATAGGGACATATATAATTGTTTTCTCTAGGAGTGAATGGTTGAATCACCTGGTAGGTATATGGTTTAACTCCTACGAAACTGCCAAATTGTTTTTGCAAAGTGGTAGTACCATTTTCCATTGCTATATAAAGTATATGAGAGTTCTAGTTCCCCATCCTTGCCCTCACTGCTAGTAGGATCAGTCTTCTAATTCTAGCCGTTCTAATAGGTGTGGAGCACTGTCTCACTGTGGTTTTCATTCCCGTTTCTCTAATGACTACTGATGTTAGATACCTTTGTGTGTGCTTATTGAACATTTGTGTATCTTCTTTGGTGAAATGTCTATTCTATCTTTTTGCCAAGTTTTAATATGATCATTTTCTTTTCTTTTTTCTTTTTTTTTTTTTTTTTTTTATACAGAGTCTTACTATGTCACCCTAGGTAGAGTGCTGTGGCATCACAGCTCTCAGCAATCTCAAACTCTTGGGCTCAAATGAGTCTCTTACCTCAGCTTCCCAAGTAGCCGGGACTACAGGCACCTGCCACAACACCCAGCTAGTTTTAGAGACTAGGTCTCACTCTGGCTCAGGCTGGTCTTGAACTTGTGTGCTCAGGCAATCCACCTGCCTCAACCTCCCAGAGTGCTATGATTTCAGGCATGAGCAAGTGCGCCTGGCCTATGAACATTTTCTTACTGAGCTTTGAGAGTTCTTTATATTTTCTAAAGATGCAACCCCTTGACCAGAAATATACATTGCAAATATTTTCTCCTAATCAGTGGCTTGTCTTTTCCTTCTCTTTTACCTAAGAACAGAAGTTTTTAATTTTGACGAAGTCTAATATTTGAATTTTTTAATAGATTTGGTATTGTGGCAGGGGTCTATAGTCCCAGCTACTCGGGAGGCTGAGACAAGAGAATCACATGAGCCCAAGAGTTTGAGGTTGCTGTGAGCTCTGATGCCACAGCACTCTACTGAGGGTGATGAGGTAAGACTCTGTCTCAAAACAAAAACAAAAAACAAAATACTAACCTTTTTATTTTCTTTGGATACAGAGTCTCACTGTGTTACCCAAGCTAGCATGCCATGGTATTAAGCTTAGCTCACTGCAACCTCAAACTCCTGGGCTCAAGCGATCCTCCTGCCTCAGCCTCCTGAGTAGCCATGCCTACCTTCACATGCTCACCACAGTGCTCAGATAATTTTTCCACTTTTAATAGAGATAGGGGTCTTGCTCTTGCTCAGGGTGGTCTGAAACTCCTGACCTCAAGAGATCTCTCACCTCAGCCTCTCAGAGTACTAGGATTATAGTTGTGAGCCACCACACTTGGCCAAAACTAACCTTTCTTCACTGCATTATCTTTTCATATTTGTGAAAACTCCGTGTAAATTAATATTACTTTTTATTCTGTTTCATTGGTCTGTTTCTAATTTATACCCCATCACCCTATCTTGATTACTGTATAAGTTTTGAAACCAGGCAGTTTTAGTCCTCTGCCACATGAACATATAATTCATGTGTTGAAATCCTAACCCCTCAGATATTAGGAGATGGGGACTTGGGAAGGTGATTTAATCATAGGGCTCTTTTTATGAATGGGATTAATGCCCTTATAAAAAGGCCCCAGAGGCTCCGCGTCTGGAGCTCAGCCGTTAAGGCCCCTGCCACATACACCAGGGCTGATGGGTTCAAACCTAGCCGAAGCCAGCTAAACAATGACAACTGCAACAAAAAAAAATAGCTGGGCGTTGTGGTGGGCGCCTGTAGTCTCAGCTATTTGGGAGGCTGAGGCAAGAGAATCACTTAAGCCCAAGAGTTTGAGGTTGTTGTGAGCTGTGATGTCACAGCACTACCAAGGGTGACATAGTGAGATTCTGTCTCAAAAAAATAAAAGGCCCCAGAGAGATCCCTTGTCCCTTCTGCTATGTAAGCTTGTAATGAGAAGACAGGCATCTATGAGGAAATGGGTCCTCACCAGACACGGAATTTGCTAATGCTTTAATCTTGGACTTTTCACCCTTCAGACTATAAGAATACGTTTCTTAGCTCAGTGGGTAAGGCGCCGGCCAAATACACCGAGGATTGAAGGTTCGAACCTGGCCTGGGCCAACTAAAACAATGACAACTGCAACAACAATAATAAAAATAGCTGGGCATTGTAGCAGGTGCCTGTAGTCTCAGCTACCTGGAAGGATGAGGCAAGAGGATTGCTTAAGCCCAAGAGTTTGAGGTTCCTGTGAGCTGTGACGCCATGGCACTCTACCCAGGACAACATGGTGAGACTTTGTCTGAAAAAAAAAAAAAAAAGAAAGAAAGAAAGAAAAGAAGTAACATTTCTGTTGTTTATGAGCTACTCAGTTTATGGTATTTTGTTATAGCAGCCTAACCAGACCAAGAGCTACTCCAACTTTTTTTTTTTTTTTTTTTCAGTTGTTTTGGCTATTCTAGATTCTTTACATTTAATGTGAATTTTTATTTTTTTGAGATAGAGCCTCAAGCTGTCGCCCTGGGTAGAGTGCTGTGGCATCACAGCTCACAGCAACCTCAAACTCCTGGGCTCAAGAGATTCTCTTGCCTCAGCCTCCCAAGTAGCTGGGACTACAGGTGCCTGCCACAACGCCCAGCCATTTTTTGGTTGTAGCTGTCATTGCTGTTTGGCAGGCCTGGGCTGGATTCGAACCTGCCAGCTCTGGTGTGTGTGGCTGGCGCCTTAGCCACTTGAGCTACAGGTGCCGAGCCTATTGTGAATTTTTACAATGAGCTTATAAATTCTAAAAGCCTGCTGGGGTCTTGATTGCATTAAATCTATAGATCAATTTCGGGGCAACTGACAACTTAACAAACTTAATTCTCATTGGCAACAATGTGTTGACTGTAATGGTTCCTATTTTGATTAATAAAGATGCATTTGAGCCTAGTTATAATGACTTAAAATTCATGGTCCAAAACCACCATTCCTTTTTCTTGAGAAATGAGAAAAGGACTTGGGTGTGTAGGTTGGATTTTTGCACAACAGCAGGATCTTTGCATGCACTTCAGACTGTGCTTTTGTAATCACTAACTGAGGAACACCTGAGAGGTGTGAGGCTTATGTTTCTAGGCTGTGTATCTCCATCATAGTTGCTGCTGCATCTGACTTCTCCCTCTCTTCATGTGGCTGTAAAATGTGTCCTGTGCCTGCTTTTAGTATCAGTTTCTCCTCTCTGTAACTTTTTTGTTTTTACTACTTCTAATCTGTTGCGGATGGAAAAATCAGATCAATTTGTTTAAGACTGCTGTAAAGTTAGCAAGTTGATTCTTAATAAGGAAGTCTCAGTGTAAGAGAAGTAACTTTGTGTGTGTGTTTCCTTACAGCAGTTTTAGATCCTGACTCAGGCATTATTTCCTTCTGGGTTCTTTTTTTTTTTTTTTTTAGAGACAGTATCTCTTGCCCAGGCAGATCTTGAACTCCTGAGCTCAGGCAATCTACCCACCTCGGCCTCCTAGAGTACTGGGATTACAGGTATGAGCCACCTCACCCGGCCAACTTTTAGACTCTTTATCTCTTACTTTATGGTTCTCTGTCCTTTTTTGTTGTTTAAAAGCATCCCGTATTTGTTTCATGTATATAAAATCTTATCTAAGAATTTACAAGTTTTTGTAGAATTTTAACTTTTTTCTGCTCCCTGTGTAGTCTGTTTTCTGTTTCTTTTTTTTCTGTTTATTTTGGGAGTCTGTCTTTCATACTAAAGGATTACATTTTAGCAATCCATTCATATGTAAGAGGGAGACACTAAAATGTCAATTATTAGTAGAAACTCTATGTGCAAGGTATTTTCCTCTATAGGCTGAGTCAACTATTTCTTGGTGACTTCTACTTCTCATTTTCCAATGTTTGTTCACATAATCTATATCCTGTTGTCTCTTGTCTTACGTGGGTTTTAAACATAAAACATCTTTTGCACAAGTGTGCAATCGACATTTATCTAGAAGTCAGAATAGTTTTAGATTACTGAGTAATAACCCTAAGTCCAGCCCTGACACTTCATCCTATCAAGTGAAGGCTGCAAGTGGTTACATTTAAGGGAGAGAGTGAAGCTGAAGGGTGGGGTCTGATTAACTCAAATTAGTAATTTTCAAAGAATATATGGAAGTTCATAAAGATATATATAAGGAAATTAAATGGCTGTTCCTATAATCCTTCTATGATGACAACCTGGTCAAAAAAACATATATATCAGGCAGAATGGCTGTTATATAGAGGCTCGGTGCCTATAATTCAGCGGCTGGGGTGCCGTCCACATACACCAAGGCTGCGGGTTCGAACCTGGAAAGGGCCATCTAAAAAACAACAAGGACAAGTGCAACAACAACAATAACAACAAAATAGCCGGGCATTGTGGCTGGCATCTATAGTCCCAGCTACTTGGGAGGCTGAGGCAAGATGAATCACTTAAGCCCAAGAGTTTGAGGTTGCTGTGCTGAGTTTGAGTTTGAGCTGTGACACCACGGCACTCTACCCAGGGTGACAGCTTGAGACTGTCTCAAAAAAAAAAAAAAGAATGAAAGAAAGAATGCCTACAGACTAATAAAAAATGAATACCCAATAGAAAAACAGAGATGGTTAAAATATATGAAAATATATTAAATGTGTTGCAATGAAATTTTCAAGCTAAAATAACATTAAACTATTTTTCACCTATCAAGGTAAAAAAAATTAAGAGGTCACCATTTCTTGGAGTGAGGAGTATAATTTGGCGGTTCTGTTAAAATTTGAAATATAAATACAATTTGAGAAATTCCAGTTCAGGGAGTATCAAGAGCATATAAATAGCTGTTTGAAAGCTATATGCAAAAACCCATCAACATGAGATTTGACTAAAGTTACCATTCTGTCTTACAATGAGATACTCTGCAACAATCAGAAATAATAGTGGAAAGAGATTATTTTCCTTTTGTTTAAACTTTTGGAAATTTATTATTTTTTTAGAGACAAGGTCTCATTCTGTCACCCAGGCTGGAGTACAGTGTGGCATGATTACAGTTCACTATAATCTTTCTTGAACTCCTGGGCTCACACAATCCTCTCGCCACAGTCTCTCAAGTAGCTGAGACTATGGGTGCGTACCACTGCACCCAGCTAACTTTTTTGGTTTTTATTTATTTATTTTTAACACAGAATCTCACTCTATCACTCTCAGTAGAGTGCCATGTTGTAGCTCACAGCAACCTCAGACTCTTGGGCTCAAGTGATCCTCATGCCTCAGCCTCCCAAGTATTAATAGCTGGGACTACAGGTGCCCACCACAATGCCCCTCTATTTTTAGAGATGGGGTTACCTTGTTGCTCAGGCTGGTCTCAAACTCCTGAGCTCAAGCAAATACCTGCCTCAGCCTACCAGAGTGCTAGGATTACAGGCATGAGCCACTGCACCCAGCCCAGCTGATTTTGTTTGTTTGTTTGTTTGTTGAGATCTCACTCCGTTGTCTTGGCTAGTCTTGAATTCCTGGGCTCAAGCAATCCTCTTGCCTCAGCCTCCCAAAATGCTGGGATTACAGGCATGAGCCACCATGCCTAGCCTCCCTATCTTTATAATAGTAGCCTTTATCTCATCCAACCATAAGAATTACATAACATTCAGATTTAGCAGTATTCCTAACCTATGTAAGTGTTCAATAAATGTCAGCTATCATTATTAATATTAAACTTATACGAACATTTTCTTATCTCAGTTTTCATCTTGTTTCCACCCCAGGGCTGCAGCCTAAAAAAGATAGTTTTTAGTCTTTTTTTTTGAGACAGAGTCTCACCATGTCGCCTTAGTAGAGGGCCCTGGTGCCACACTCACAGCAACCTCAAACTCTTGGCCTCAGCCTCCCAAGTAGCTGGGACTACAGGCGCCCGCCACAACGCCGGGCTATATTTTGGTTGCAGTTGTCATTGTTGTTTAGCAGGCCTGGGCCGGGCTTGAACCTGCTAGACTCGGTGTATGTGGTCATTGCCCTACTCACTGAGCTATGAGCACCGAGCCAGTTTTTAATCTTGACTCTGTGGCCTTCAGTATAACTTCCCTCTAGATTTGTGTTATCTTCCCCCTGATAAGCATGCTGGTTCTTCCATCTCAGTCACAAAGTTAGGCAAGGTCAAGCTGTGGCTTTGGCACAAAGGGAGGCAGCGCTCATCTGTGAAAACAACTCCATGTAAGAGGCCCTGACTGTATGGGCAAGGTGCTGAGAGGATGGGAAAAAGAAACAAAAAATTCCCTGCTCTGGCAGCACCTGTGGCTCAGGGAGTAGGGTGCTGGTCCCATATACTGAGGGTGGTGGGTTTGAACCCGATCCTGGTCAAAACTGCAAAAATTAAATTAAATTAAATTAAAAAAAAAAAAAAAAAAAAAAAAAAAAACGAACACAGACACCCAAATGCTAAGGAAAAAAAAAAAAAAAAAAAAGGGCAGTGCCTGTGGCTTAGTGGGTAAGGCGCTGGCCCCATATACTGAGGGTGGAGGGTTCAAACCTGGCCCCGGACAAATTGCAACAACAAAAACTAGCCAGGCATTGTGGTGAGTGCCTATTGTCCCAGCTACTTGGGAGGCTGAGGCAAGAGAATCGCCTAAGCCCAGAAGTTGGAGGTTGCTGTGAACTGTGTGATGCCATGGCACACTACCGAGGGCTATAAAGTGAGACTCTGTCTCTACCAAGAAAAAATAAAAAGTTCCCTGCTCATACAGAGTTCATAGTCTAAGGGCCATGTTCACAAAAAAATGGAAAAACATAAGGTCACGGCAGTGGTATTCAAGGCCTACTCTGTACCTCTCAATTAGTCTAAATAGGTAAATGAGATAAATAAGGGAAACATGAACATCCCTATTTTATAGATTAACAAAAACAACTAAGGCTCAGACCTATCATCCAGGGGAATATAGCTAATAAAGGACAGAGTGGGGATATGGATCCAAGTCCTAAACCCCCTCCCGGTCAGCATGTTTTTCCCCTGAGGATATGGAAACTAAAATGGAAACTAGCTTCCTATGCTTATCTGAAACTGGAGTAGGCTCTGCCTAGAAATGCTACTGTTGAGGGAAAAAAAATCTACCAAATCCAGACTGGTAAGACGAACAGGGGTCTTCAAACTGCGGCCCGCGGGCCATATGAGGCGGTGGTGTGATCGTATTTGTTCCCGTTTTTTACTTCAAAATATGTGCAGTGTGCATAGGAATTTGTTCATAGTTGTTTTTTTTTTTTAACTATAGTTCGTCCCTCCAACAGTCTCAGGGACAGTGAACTGGCCCCGTTTAAAAAGTCTGAGGACCCCTGATACAGGGACTGTTTACTGTAATCTAGTTGGCACCCTTCAGACTCATATTAAAATACCTCCTCACAGAGCAGAAAACAAATTTATTAAATTCTTTACTTCCATAAAGGGTGCTAGCCAGAAATATTCAGGCAGGCATTCTTTATGCCATTTAATTCCTGGGAAAAAATTATAAATGGAATCATTAAATTGTGTTTTCCCATATGAACAGCAGTATGATGAGGGGTTCCAACCAAGGAGATGTCAAGTAAATTACAGATACGGCCAACATAATATTAAAATCCAATATTGTGAGTGGAAAACTCCATATTCTTAAAAATAGAAGGGTCTATATGTATCACTTCCTAGATTCATAAGGAAATTCCATTTACTATAAGCCGTGTATACAAATGTAATTTTTATATACTAAAAGTCCTATCATAAATTTCCCTTAAACTTAGTAGTTAAAATACTAACTCTACCTACCTTTAGAATTTGGGAGGGATTTTGATATTATATAAATTAGGTAAATCTTTAAGGTAAAAAAAAAAAAAAAAGTCAGGCCCAGTAGCACATGCCTCTAGTCCTAGCTACTTGGGAGGCTGAGGGAAGAGGCTCCCTTGAGCCCAGGAGTTCAAGGCTGCTGTGCACTACGATCAGGCCACTCCACTCCAGCCTGGGGTACATACTGAGAACCCTTGGGAGGGGAAAAAGCTCATCCAGGTAGGTTGGAACAATTTGAATTGCCAATTTGCTGTTATTTTTTAGTACCTAAGCTAGGCTACTTTTTACTCTATAAAATCCATGTTTTTTATTACTGAAAAAAATCTCAAAGGAGCAGCTGAACATGCACTCACAATGGCAATGAATGGATTGTGGCCGCTGACATTTTCTTCCCTGTGTCAATTTTGTGGTAGTGCCAGGCCTTTCTAGAATGGAAATGTCCTTGTCTCTCCAGATTCATATTGAGCCCCTCCCACCTAAGTACTTTCCTGCATATTATTTCATGATAATGAAATGAGACAAGTACACGGAGCTCTCTTGCACAATGCCATTTCGAAGTTATTGGGAATTATTCTGACTCATCCAAAACAACCAGAATGTAATGAGTTCTGTTTCTGTCCCTTCTTAACTCCAGCACATTATCTTGGGATACACATAAACTGTGCCTCAATTAAAAATACCATTCTTTCCCACAGTTTAACCAAGTTACCTGACAGCACAGTTACTTCTTCCAAGAAACTTTGGGACCTGGCAAGATGTATACATGATCAAAGTAGGAATCCTTTGTTAATCTTTTGTTAAAAGAATTTGTTCTGTAAAATTGAGTTCAGTCAAAAGGTCACACTCAAGGATCCAGAAGGCCACATGTGGCCCCAAGGTCCCAGGTTCCCCAACCCTGTATCCAGGTCTTCCCAGCAGGGTCTCTTTTACAATGTTTATGATCACTCTTTCTCACCACTAGATGGCCAAAGACACAGTGAGGATTTCTTGTTATCAGAATGCTCAGTATAGGTATATCACAAAGCCACATGACTGCAGGGGGAAACAACACATCAAAGTTCTAACTACTACTGTGTCTCTTTTTCTCAAGGCTGAGTTAGGATCTTGTATACCCCAGAGATTTCTTCAACCCCAGAAAGGCTAGTCCTTGAAGAGCCCAGCTTTCAAAATATCCAAATCCAATGGCTAGGTGTACCAACACTATCATTCCCCTCCCCTTATCAACCTAACCCATATCCTGCTCCCCACCCAATTCACCTTACTTATAACTTAAATAAGAGGAAGTCACTGATGTCATTTGGGGATCCATGGCATGGAACCACTGCTGTTTAATAACCATTTCCTCAGCTATTTCCCCATATCCTGGGATAGGAAGTTCCCTGTCTAAGCTACCTCTCAGCTTCAAGGATTCTCATACGAGCATTTTTCATGATGCAGAAAATTGGCGTGCAACTCGATCCTTTCCCTTATTCACTAAAACTGTTGCTACAAAGCAAATTTACTAGGGAAGAAAATCATTAACTTGGTAACTTAAGAAACCTATCTGGATAATTCAGACAAGAATAAAACCCATATACTCAGTAAGTTTTATCTATTTTATTCAAATAATTTCAACAAACCCTTTCCACAAGTGATAACTGAGTCAGAAAAGAATTAAAAAAAAACAAAAAACCATCAAATAGAACAGGATTCTTGAACAAACCCATGCCATCTAGCCTAAACTCTACATTGTATAGATGAGGAATTAGAACTAGACCTGGGCACTGAGTTGCCCAAGACCAAACACAGTTAGGCAGAGATTACTCAAATCCAGGTCCCACTCACTACTCCTCAGCCTCGGCCTTCCCCTGACACTGTCTCATGTTCTTCGTTGGAAGACCACCACACAGCCCTAGGTTGCTGTTCCATCCCCTGTGCCGCACCTGGTGGCATGCAGGTTGAGGGTATGATTTATAAACCATGTGGTCTTTATTCACTCATAATGGCAATAATTTGCCAGAGCAGTCCTACCTTCCTCAACATAAATAAACTAATGAAAATAACAGGTTTTACTGCTGAGACTGGTGTTTAGAGCAGAAACTATAGGGAGCAAAGGGTTATTACACAGCAGGAGGAAGTACAACAGAAGAGCTATTTGAGGCTTTTTGGTCAAGTGGTAGAAACTTCAGCTCAAAAACAGGCACCTTGCTGAGAAATGCTATGGCATTAAAGACGACCACAGTAGGCCTTTGTAGAACAAGCTTAGATTTGTATTGGAACCAGTCCTGTAAATGTTATTTATCCTTCTAACAGTCTAGCAAGGAGAGTCCTGCAATGACTGAGATCATTGATATTGTATGGATCCTCTTAATTTTCTGGCAGAAAATCTCAAGTTTTATACTGTACATATAGGTGCATAAAACAAAATGCATTAGCTATCTCATTTTAGAGTTTTAAAAGACTCCAAAAGCTCTCTGAAGGATTTATAAATACATTGAACTCATACTTTTTGTTTTTATGCAGTTGTTTATATAAATCAATCTTACTAGGTTCCTCTTCAAGATTTTGTATGTTAGCATGTGGGCAAAAGTCTAAATAAAGCTGGGTAAACTTGATAAAATGTTCTAATTTTTCAAGAAATTTTAATACATTCATGAATATAATCTTTGTACAGATTGAGATTCAGTGAAAATAGTTCAAAACTAGTTAGGGTAGAGTCCCAGCAGAAGCTAACCTAAGTGACCAGACCAGTGTAGGAATGCAGAGAAATTCTATTTTCTACTCATGCAATCGTCCCCTCCTCATCCTCAAATCCTCTAACTCAGTGGGTTGCAACCCCTTTTTAACAATGAAAATACATTGCGGCATTAGGAAGGTTGAGAACCACTGCTCTTCACCCCACTGGGCTCTCTTCCCTAGTCCCAATTCTCTTGTCCCAGCCAGTCACCATAGCAATTCAATAAACCAGACTTAGAATCATATCTCCTGCTTTGGTGGGCGTGAACTAACTCATAGATCCTCCCTACACACTTTTCTCAATGCATCTAACAGCCATATTAAGCCCTGTGTGTGTTTAAACTGACTGGACTAGACTATTACTTTTGTATTATTATAGTAAAATACACATTTGACTCAGCGCCCGTAGCACAGTGGTTACAGCGCCAGCCACACACACACACCGACACTGGTGGGTTCAAACCCGCCCCAGCCAGCTAAAACAATGACAACTGCAACAACAACAAAATATACATTAAATTGCCATTTTTACCATTTCTAATTATATGACTCAGTGGTATTCAGTACAGTCACAATGCATACACCCATTACCATTATCCAGTTCCAAAGCATTTTCACCACTCCAAAAGAAATCTCAAACCCATTAGTAGTTATACCCCTATGAACCGCAGCAGGCAACTTCCATTTTCCTTTCTAACCATTTTCCAAAGCAATTAAAATTGTTTTCATTCATATAGTGAATACTTTCAGTCACTGAGAAGGGTCAATTATTTCAAGGAAAGTGGCTTTTGGTATAAAAATTTTGAGGGTTAACATCTGAATTCAAGTCATATCCCCATAGGTTTATTACATTAAACTTAAACAGATCACAAAATCTGGGTCTCTATTCACTAACTTGTAAAACAGAGTTATCATACCTGCTCCCACCAGGAATGCTGATCACTCCTTGACCTCATTTTTCCATTTTCTAATGGAATTCATAAAAGCCAAAACTGACTTAGATTATATTACTCAAAGACTAAAGAGTCACTAATCAATTTTTAGTTCCTCCAAAGTATTTAGGAAATAATGTTTTGCCTCATGTCTAGAACAATGCCTTAGCCATTTTTTTGTTGCTTTCCCTCAAAGATCAAATTAACCTATTGCCTTCTTTAAGCTGGCTGAACTTAGGTCTGGCACATTATGTGCACTTGAATAGACGTTAGAGAAGCCAAATGGTTATGTAACGATTCTAAAATGGTTTTTGTAGAAACTGAAGACTGTTTGGTTCAAACTGTCATTGTTTCTTTGTATTTCTACATTATGACAAAAATCTTATCTACTTTGCATTCATGCTTTGTGACATCAAAAAAATCACAAAGATAAAGTTTGAATGGAAGTCAATGGATAACACTTGCTTTGAATAGACACATACACACAAATATATACATACCACCTAATTAAATCAGAATCTGCAGACGACTCAGAATATTAGTATTTTTTAAAAGTTCCCCCACATGATTCTAATTTCAATACATGAAATCTCCTTCCTCCCCCAAAAGAACATTCTTTTCCTATTGAGAAGCACTACTATTACTGTGCAATATAGGCATTGCCTACTTTGTCTTTTTTTTTCTTTCTTTCCCCAAAATAAATTTATTTCAAATAAAATCATATCCAAAAATCATCTTAATAACCTAAGTTTTATAATTATAAACTGTAATCAAGTTTCACAGCCCCAAACTGGGAGATTCCCTTATCAAATAAGCTAAACTAAAATTATGGTAACAATCATGATCTTTCAGGCATTAGGAAGGTTGAGAACCACCACTCTTCAAGCTCTCAATAAACCATCACTACTCCCCAGAAAATATTAATATCACCTCTTAATTTCTCTTGGTATTACTGAGGAGACCAAAACAAACAAACAAAAAAAACAAACAACCAAGTAATGATAATCAAATTATCAAATCATCCCAAAGCAAACATTTCAAGGTTGTTCAGCAGCTTAGCCCATCTGATTACTGTCATACCACAAGGGAGCTGTATAAATTTCAAAATCAGAAATTGCCACAAATTCATGGCTATTACTTAATCAACAGTTTTATATGACTTACAGTGAACGTATTAATGTACATATTAGAATTTCAAAGTTGCAAGTATATAAGCTTTCTGGTCTTGAAAATAAAGTGAACCTAGATTACATTTTAAATGTTTTACCACAAAAAGTACATAAGGTAATGGTTGTTAACTAGCTTGATTTAGCTATTCCACAATGTACACAAAGAAACATCATGTTGTATATACTACTGTATACAGTGTTTGCCAATTAAATTTTAAAACTCCAGAAAAAAAAATACATTAACAAATCTAGAGACAGACTTGGTGCCTGTAGCTCAAGTGGTTAGGGCACCTGGCACATGAACCAGGGCTGGTATTTCGAACCCAACCCAGGCCTGGCAAATAACAATGACAACTACAACAACAACAAAAATAAAATAGCCAGGAGTTTTGGCAAACGCCTGTAGTCCCAGCTACTTGGGAGGCTGAGGCAAGAGAACTGCTTAAGCCCAAGAGTTTGAGGTTGCTGTGAGCTGTGATGCTATAGCACTCTACCAAGGGCAAAAAAAAAAAAGATTCTAAGATCAGAGCATTAAAAATAGGTTCTTTACCTAATTCAATACTGGAAAATCATCTAAAACAAAAGATAATTTATAATTCTTCCTGGTCCCTGTCTGTCAAATTGTAGTGTCCCCAAGTACCAAAAACCCCCACCCCTACAAACCATCAAAATGGCTGGGTATGGTGGCTCATGCCTATAATCCTGGCACTTTAGGTCTAGGCAGGACCGCTTGAGGCCAGGAGTTGGAACCCAGCCTGAACACCACAGCAAGAGCTTGTCTCTACAAAAAATAAAAAAACTAGCTGGGCATGGTGGTGCATGGCTATAGTCCCAGCTACTTGGGAGGCTGAGGCAGGAGAATTGCTTAAGCCCAGGACTCTGAGGTGACAGTGAGCTATGATGATGCTACAGTACTGTACTCTAGACCCAGCAACCGATTGAGACCCTGTTTCAAGGCAAAAACAAAAAAAAAAAAAAAAAAGATAAAAGTTCAAACTATTAAAATGGCCCCCTAGGAGGTAGTACCTGCCTTATTAACAGCCACTGAGCTACATGTGATAAGACTGAGTTAATCAGGTGCATTCAAACCTCGATTACTGCTACTAAATGAAGGAGGGTGGAATGGAGGACAGAGAGGCAAAAACAACCTTCACCAGTACTAATTTCCTTGTTCTTAATTAAAACTAAGAGAATTTCAAGTGTTCCCTTAGATGACGGTCTTTATATGAAAGCAACTTTTACTAGTAAAGCAAAGTCCAGTGACTTTGTTCACCTCCCAAGTTCAACACACATTAAAACCAAGATCCCGAAGGTGATCAGCTAAACAAAAATATGGTATTTTAGGTTTTAAACATTTGGTGGAAATGCTAGATTTTAGGCAAAAACAATATCATGGATTAAATACTAGATTTAAAGTTCCAAGTAACTTCTTTGGCTTAAATGGAATTCATATTTATACATTCACTTACTTTTTGGCTGCCATTGGAAACCATCATACCATAATTTAAAAAAAAAACAAAACTTCTGAAGGAATAAAACATGCTGAGGCAGAGAACTTACAAGCCTTAACTTTTTGTTTCATCTATCCTTGTTTTATAAGGCTTATCTCTACGAGCATATCAGTGATACTATGTATTAAAAGTCTTGCTACTCTTCACGTGCACCCTCAATGGACTAAAAGTCTCTGGAGTCTTAACAGCTATACACAGACAGGAAGGTTTTTGCAGTTATCCTTCTTATGAGGACTTTTGCTATCAGATTATTATTATTATTATTTTTTAAAGACAGGGTCTTGCTCTGTCACCTAGGCTGGAATGTAGTGGCACGATCATAGGTTGCTCTGACCTCCAATCCTGGGCTCAAACAATCCTTCCACCTCAGCCTCCCAAAGTGCTAGGGTTATAGGGATGAGCCACCACACCTGGCCATCTAAGAACTTTTTAAGTGAAGCAAAGCTCCTTGTGCTTCAGGAGATTATGGAAAAAGGTTCTAAACTCAAAATGTCTTTATCCCATAAAGAAATAAGGTATCACTGATAGCAACTAATAAGCAGTTGCCTCACATCCAACCTATCTGTCCCTGCAGATAGCATTGAAAAGAAAACCTGAAACATAACCTCATTTGGTCACTTTTCTCCCTTCTCTCAGTTCTGTTCTAGAGCTTACTCAGTTTAGATAACCAAATCGCTAGAATGTAAATAATTATTTAGTGGAGTAAGACCTTCAGCAAAAGAGTAGAGATTTTAAAAGGCAGTTCATACTCCATAACTCAATTTGGCAGATTTATTATCAAATATATAATGGGATTTGGCCATGGAGATGGGATTTCAACATTAAAAAAATAAATAAAAAGTTAGTATTTTTTTCTTATAGCTCTGAAATCTGCTTTTTCGTGTTCTCTTAAAAGCAGAAAGACAGGCTTGGCACCTGTAGCTCAGCGGCTAGGGGGCCAGGCACATACACCAGAGCTGGCAGAAACGAACCCAGCCAGGGCCTGCCAAATAACTACAACAAAAAAATAGACGGGCTTTGTGGTGGGCGCCTGTAGTCCCAGCTACTTGGGAGGCTGAAGCAAGAGAATCGCTTAAGCCCAAGAGTTGGAGGTTGCTGTGAGCTGCACCACAGCACTCTACCATGGACAACATAATGAGACTTTGTCTCAAAAAAAAAAAAAAACCCCAAAGCAGACAGCTCAAAGAAGAATGTTAATTGTCAAGGCTAAGGAAAAAGGGAGTTCATAAAGTAAACGCCATTTAACAGCAGTGAGGCCCAAGTAAACCGTCAAAGATATTAGTGACAGCAAAAGTATAAGGCTTATACACAATCTATTCATCAGGCAGTCCCAATTTACCAACAAGTTTATTCCTAAAGAATTCACTTGTCATTTTGGTTGGGAGTGTTAAAAGGTAGAAATCTTATCTAAAAGTCAATATTGACTGGGCACAAGGGGTTCAGGCCTGTAATCCTAGTACTCTGGGAGGCCAAGGCAGGTGGATCACCTGAGCTCAGGAGTTTGAGATCAGCTTGAGCAAGAGCGAGACCCCCATCTCTACTAAAAATAGGAAAACTAGTTGGTGGGTTGTGGCAGGCACCTATAGTCCCACCTACTTCAGAGGCTGAGGCAAGGGGATAGCTTGAGGCAAAGAGTTTGAAGTTGCTCTGAGCTATGATGGCACAGCACTTGACTGAGGACAACAAAGTGAATCTGTCTCTTAAAAATAAATAAATATTGCAATGAATGAAAAACACACATATCCTAGTATCATATATTTACAGTTCACTCACACGTTACCCTTGGCATAATCTACTGGATTCCATTGACAAGGATCTAAAATACTTCTAAATTGTATTTAAATTTTTCTAGTTTTTAGAGGAATAAAGGGGACACTGGTCCGCTGACATCAAAATTTAAGGGGAAATATTATGAACAATAATGTATGTTTAGTTTCTATTTAAACTTTCTATTTAATAGCTCTTAAAAATTTTGTAAGCCCCTGCCCATTTCCAAAAGGGTTAATGATTTTTTTACATTAAAATTCAAAACAAAGTCTTTACAAAAGTTCTAAATGAAACTTCCATTTGCAAATCTGTTTCAAAGTCTCAGGATCACAAAAGTGCTATTGCCAACTATGGACTTCACAGTTATTCTAAAACAGATAAATGACACATACTGCCCCTGCTTTGAAAGATGAAAACGAAATGGTCACATCAGTTTTCTATTATGAAGAAATTGTAAATTTGTTAAGAGTTGTGCTATTAATAACATGTTTTGTTTTTAAATTTTACTTGATATATATGGTGTTATTACTTTTAAAAGAAAAAAAAAAACAGACTTGGTGGGAGAAATAATGTTTAATAAATGGTATTCAAACAAATAGCTATCTGTTTGGAATAAAAATAAAATCAGATCCTTAAATTTTGCACCATATAGAAAAATACATATATTACTGATGGATCAAAGAGTAAAAAATAAAAATGCAAATACTCAAAATTCTGCAATTTTAAGGGGTTCACAGACTTTCTAAAGCTCATCCATGGATCCCAGATTATCTATAAGAAGAACTGTTAACCATAACTTCTATTAAAATAAAATCTCAATGCCAAATACCAAATGTATTTTCAAGATTTAAGTCACATGCAACAAATGAAGATGAACACATAAACTCATCGTTTTAACTTTATAAAATCTCCAAACTGGAACTAGAAATTGAGGCATGTCAATACAAATGGACAATGACTTAAAAAAAATACACCAATTTAAATAAGTTTGAGCACATATTATACAAGTGTATCCATGTCTGTTAGCCTTCAGAAATATAAAATCAGCTAAATCTGTAGTACTTAAAATTCAACATGTGCAATGTTATTCTCAAACTTGATTAAAATAATAAATACAAATTATGTTTAATAGGAGTAACTGCAACATACTCAAATATCTAAACATATAATAGGAATTCTATATTAAAATGCAATACTTTCACCTGCATTAATCTCATACACAATGGAAAAATACTTGCAGATAATTATCATTAAGAATGCAAATATATTTTTACTGTGGGAGAAAATTATAGTAATAAGGTTAGAAATCATATATTTATATAATCTACAATGAAGCTGTAGACAGTCTACATAATGATATTCTATCTTAAAATGAAAATGATATTTAAGTTTACAACAAACTTACTCAAGGCAAAATATGTTTATTACAGAACAGGATTTTAAAGTAAGCAAGGCAACATTAGATCAACCATTTTAGATTATTTTTAATGAAGAATAGCTTTAAAATTGTAATAAAGATTAACATAAATTTTAACATGCTCTTCTCTTCTTATAAATGAGATGATGTAGAAAAGCAAAGCTTCAGTGTATAAGGATTGGAACCATCTGTAAAAATTAAAAAAAACAAAGTTAATAGTTCACTTCATTGACCTTTCAAGATCATTTTGAATTAGCAAATAAATAATTAGAAGCAAAAAGTAAAGGAGGAAAAAAATCTATGTAAAATAAGGTGAAATTATTTTTATTTATTTTTGTTGAGACAAGGTCTCACTCTTTTGTCTAGGCTAGACTGTAGTAGCATCATCACAGCTCACTAGAACCTCAAATTCTAGGGGTCACGTCATCTTGCCTCAGCTTCCCAAGTAGCTGGCAGTGCAGGTGCACACCACCAAGTTCAGATAAGTTTTGTAGTTTTTGTAGTGACAGCTCTTGCTATGTTGCTCAGGCCTGTCTCCAACTCCTGGGCTCAAGTGATACTCCCACCTTGGTCTCCCAAAGTGCTAAGATTATAACAAGTATAAGCCACCATGCCTAGTCAAAAGACTATTTTTATTCCTATTTACCAGAAAGTAAGCTCCATGAAGAAAGGGATTTTGCACATTGCTATATTTCTACTGCTCTAAAATGTTATCTAACAAAGGGAAGGCACTCAGTATTTCTAGTGAATTAATCCTTAAAGATAAATAGTATCAGAATTCCACATAATCCATCACCAAAGCTCACTTTGCATAAAATATTATCAATGTTAACTCCCTATAAAAAAGCCAATGCAAACACATCTTGGGAAGTGGGACATAACTAGAATGTACATGAACATATATAGCATCCCAAAAGGTTCCAGGAAATCTAGTATTAATCTCTGATAATCAGTATGGCTGATTAATTTCAGTAAGTTCTGAAATTACTAAAAAAAAAAATTAAGTATAAGTCGCAAAAATATTTCTACTTTATAAATCCTTCTTTAACTTTTCAGATCAAGCAGAAATAACTCTTTATCAATTGCTTACATAAAAAATCAAAGCAAAGAAACAATCTCAGTATCTTAATGTACCAGAAGTTTAGTATTAAAAGCTATAGCTTCTTTAAAAAATTTTCCTATAAGAGAAAATATGCATAAATAGTAAGTGTGAGACACAGCAGGGGATAAACAGATAATAACTGTACCTCCTCCAAGAATTTCACAATCCATACATCATCCCGCTTCAATAACTGTGAACATCTGACACTCATCTACTCATGCTCCACACGCATTGCTGAGACTATTTAAAATATTTAGAATATTTTAAAGCAAATTCCAGGTGTTACCCCACCCATAAATCCTTCACTGTGCATTTTTCCTTTTTCTTAACCACCATTCATCACCACACTCAATAAAATTAATAATAATTTTCTCCTATTATTTAAAACAATGAAGTTTTAATACCCTTTAGATCCAGGAACAAAGTAAATTACACGGCATGAAATTTTAGAAGTTAAACTTGAGTGTTCTATGCATGTAAAAAACAGGCCATTGGCCATTATGGAGATGACAAACACAGAGAGTTACAATTACACATGACACAAATTAAAACAATAGAATACCATTTGATAGCTATCTTTTTTTTTTTTTTTCCTGAGACAGAGTCTCACTTCATCACCCTTGGTAGAATACAATTGTGTTAAAGCTCACAGCAACCTCAAATTCTTGGGCTCAAGTAATCCTCTTGCCTCAGCCTCCATAAGTACCTGGAACCATAGGCGCCCGCTACAACACCTGGCTATTTTTAGAGACTCAGTCTTGTTCTTGTTTAGGCTAGTCTTGAACTTGTGACCTCAAGCAATCACCTACCTTGGCCTCCCAGAGTGCTACTGTTATCTATCCTACTGGTAAAAATTCAACATCTCAGTGTAAGTGGTAATAGGCAATGGGCATTTCCATATACTACACAGAGGTGATAAACTGGTACAACCTTTCTAAAGGGCTATCTACTGACATTTTATCAAAACATAAATCCCTTTATGCCCTCAATTGCTGGCAAATTTTGCCCTGCAAATACACATTAAACAGTGCAACTTTAAGGATACTTACTGCAATAATTGAAAAAACAAAGAAACAACCAGAATGACCATCAGTGGGGAAATGAGTAAGATAAACTGCATAGAACATTTCTACTATGAATAGCTACCATGAAGATGCTTTAAAATTTGGAAAAATGCTTTAGGTATGCCAAAATGGATATCCAAGACTCATTAAGTGGAAACAGCAAGGCACTGAATAGTATGTGTAGAGAAACCATTTGGTGTAAGTTTTAAAATGTATATACACATACTAGGGAGGAGAAAAGGATGAAACAAAAAAGGCTGGATGTTGTAGAAAGCTATAACTTCTTATTTTTGTACTTTATGTACTGCCTGAGTTTTCTAACCAAATATATGTATTGCTTACCTCTAAAATGGTCAATAAAGATTGTGGAAGCCAGCCTTCAAGGAGGCCTCAGCAATCCTTACCTCCTGTTGACACCCATGTATAAGTCCCCTCCTACAATGTACCATGGTTGGTCTGTGTGACCAAAAGAACACAATATAAGTGATGGTAAGTCACTTCCAATATTGAGTTATAAAAAACATTGTTGGACCAAGCACGGTGGCTCACGCCTTTAATCCCAGCACCTGGGAGGCAGAAGCTGGTGGATTGTCTGAGCTCACAGGATCAAGATGAGCCTGAGCAACAGCAAAATGAGTCTCTAAAAATAGCCAGGCATCGTGACGGGCACCCGTAGTCCCAGCTACTAGGGAGGCTGAGGCAAGGGAATCACTTGAGCCCAAGAGTTTGAGGTTGCTGTGAGCTGTGAGCCACAGCACTACTACCCAGGGCCACAGCTTAAGGCTCTGTCTCAAAAAAAAAATAAATAAATAAAATAAAATAAAATAATCTAGTGTTATCTTAAAATTATTATCAATGTCTCTGAAGGTAACTCCCACTGAATTATTTAACAAACATAAGGCATTTTTCTTACTTGGAACTCTTATCTGGTAGTGATTAAGTGCTGTCAGGGCTTCTACTGCATCAGTTTTGCATTCCCATTCTAATAGACCAGAAAGTGTTTTGGCAGAAGCTAAAACAAAGAAACACAAACCCAATTGTTATTTGCTTGTCATCAACTTAACCGGAACACTTTAAAAGAGGGACTGTTCACTTACGTTTTGCATCAAACACTTTATATTTGATGAATGTAAGGACTTCATGGTCATTACACAACTGCCAAGGAAAGATGAAAACTTCATTAAAAATATGGCCCAAATAAAATTCCCACTTTTTTTTGATGACAGAAAGCTTTATGCCCCCCCATTTAAGTTTTGAGTCTGGCATGAATTAATTAAATCAGGCCAATATCAAGCTGTAAGAAAAAAAAAATGGTAAAATTCTATGAACTATCTATGTAACTTTGTGCTGTACAATAAAACCACAGATGTGTTAACTAAACATATATTCTCAGAACTGACCAGGATTTATCTAGTACCAAAGGTAGGGAGTAGAGTTCCAGAAAATCACTTTTTTATGAAGCATTTCTTAAAAGTTCCTAGTTAGCACTTCCTATGTTAAGGAAAAAAGCAGAGTTACATAAAATTTTGTTACAGGTGAGATTTAAGGACATGGTAAAATAACTTTCTGTATGCAAGAGTAAGGATATCCCATTCTAATTCTAACTCTCTAAAGGAATGAGCCACAAACCACTGAAAACCAATGAAGAATGGAGGCCAGAAAAGTACAAACTACCAAATAAATAACAAAATACTAAAAGCATCAAAAGCAGAAAACAGAGCAAGAGGACTTCAAACTGAGGCTAAAATATATTTAAAATAAGAACTAATACATTCTCTACACGTTTGTATTTCAGTGTCTACCTTTGTGAAGGTCTCTTCTGTGACACACAATGGAACATTATAATAGTGCAGCACACATGATGGTGGCTGGATTATATTCTTAGATGCTTGGCCAGCACTTGTAAAGCGATTATTTTTGCTCATTGCAAAATCTTTGTAGCTACTTGTACCATCCTCCAGCTCAAAAATTTGACTTGGGACAACTGAATGCTGTTTAGACACACTGAAGATTGAAAGGAAAAACATATAGAACACACCTTGTTAGATAAAAGGCAAAAATAGTCTCAAAATGCTAACATACTTTGCTTGCATAGATCATCACCAAAAAAGGCATATGTACTTGTTTTAAATACAGGATTTAGTTTGGATTATAATCAATCACTCCTACAGTTTAGGCATTAATTAGAAAGAAAGTCTATTGAATACATTCTCATATTGGAAAACTTTAACTTAAAAACGTGCCTAATTTAATATGTTTTATGATCATAAAATGAAAAACTAGGTATAGCTAAACAAAATCTGAATTATATGACCCTACAACTTGTCTAAAATGATGATACTTCAAGCTGCTAGCTTCATTAGACTAGTTCATTTCATTAGGCTAGTTCATTTCATTAAACTAGTTCATTCAGAACATTAAAATATTCTGAAGTGGAATTAATGTCTCTAATAAAAAGTACAATTTTTAAATATTTTAAAAATTTACCACTTAAGATAATTACCAAACATTAAGTCTTTTCCCAAATAATTTGACATTATTAAGGTGTGTGACAGCTCTTTCTACTGCATACTCATCACCCATTTCTACCAGTGCTGTACCAGGAATGGTCTTCATAAATTTTACCTGCAAATGAAAAAATCCCCAAAAGGTGACCATTTAATTCCCTTTTACAGTTAACAGAATTTGTAAAAGACAATATGATCTAATTGGTTATTGTCAAATGCAGAAGATTACCCAGAATCTTAACTATATTCTGCCATGTTATGCCTTAACTCTTTACCAAAATTCAGTAAAATTAAAAAGGAGGACTATAATCCCTATAATCCTATTGAATAGCATGCTGAAGAATAGCATAAGGCTTTTCCTGGCTGTGTTATTTATTAACTGCATGATTTGGGAGGCAATTTACTTAACTCCTCCCTATAAAATGCAGAAGTTAACACCTGGTAGGACTCTCATTAAATATTTATTCATTTAACAAATACTTATTGTCTTATATGTTTTGATAAGCACTGAGCTAGGGGATTTAATGGTGAACATAATAGTCATTTTATTCTTGAACCTTATATGTAATAGATAGATCAGAAATTTAAAAGTAAACAAATAATTATTATATAAACTATGCAGAGTTATGTTAAGGCAATAAACGAGATGCTACATAAGAAATAATACAGGGCACTGTGGTTTACACCTAGAATCCCATTGGGAGGCCAACACAGAAGGGTCACTTGAGGCCAGCTCAGACAACAAAGTGAGACTCCATCTCCACAAAAAAACAAAAACAAAGAAATAATACAAAATGGCCATGAAATAGCATGGTTAGTAGAAAGACTTGTGTAATATAGGGGAAGTCTTAAAAAAGTACGTGAATACTTCACAAGTTTTCATGACATGCTAAGCAGAGACCATACTTATCCTCTTACACTATTCCAATTTTAGTTTATAAAATGGTGAAAGGGTAGATGGGAAAGTATTTAAGTAGCTATTTAGAGTACTTCCTCCTTATTTGCAAGGGATACACCAAGCCCCCAATGGATGCCTGAAACCAAAGATAGCAACAAACTATGTATGTACTGTTTGTCCCTATCATAAAGTGTAATTTATAAATTAGGCACAGTAAGAGATTAAAAACTAATAATAAAATAGGGCAATTATAAAAATATACTGTAATAGAAGTTATGTGACATGCTCTCTCAAAGTATCTCATTGTACTACACTCATTTTCCTTTTTTTTTTTTTTTTTTTGTTTATTGAGACAGAGTCACTTTGTCACCTTCAGTAGAGAGCTGTGGCATCAAAGCTCACAGCAACTTCAAACTCTTGGGCTTAAGCGATTCTTTTGCCTCAGCCTCCCAAGTACCTGGAACTATAAGCGCCGGCCACAATGCCCGGCTATTTTTTTCTGTGTAGCAGGCCCAGCCCTGGTTCCAACCCACCAGCCCTGGAGCATGAGGCCAGCGCCCTAACCACCGAGCTATGGGCACCCCACCTATACTCACTTATTTTCAAACCTGGGTTAACCACAAGTAATTGAAATCACGGATAATGGAAAACTGACTCCTTAAATGTACTTCCTTCTTATCTATTAACCTCAATGGAATACTGAGAACATATTTACATGAAAATGCAAGATGGCATTTACCTCCATCACTCAACAATCAATTTTAATGGAATATACCACACCTGTACTTAAACAAAACTCAATCATAGAAGGATTTTTCAGCTTTCTTTGAAATCACTTTTCTTATGGGCAAAATTCCACTCCTTTGATTTAGTCCAATAGCAATCTACAAATCTAACAATGACTAAGTAGTAATGTTAAAATGTATTACTTCTTGTATTGGTAAATATCTAAAAGAAAGTTAGGAAAAATTAACTATTCATTGGGTGGCGCCCATAGCTCAGTGGGTAGGGCACCGGCCACATACCACCAAGGCTGGCAGGTTTGAGCCCAGGCCAGCTAAAACAACGACAACTGCAACAACAACAACAACAAATAATAGCTGGGCATTGTGGCGGGGGCCTGTAGTCGCAGCTACTTGGGAGGCTGAGGCAAGATAATCACTTACGCCCAAGAGTTTGAAGTTGCTGTGAGCTGTGATACCACAGCACTCTACCAAGATGACAGCTTGAGACTCTGTCTCAAAAAAAAAAAATAAATAAAAAATCTTTAAAGGATTCTGAAGGTTTGAATTTAATGTATTACAACATCCTTAAAATGTTTAAAAACTTTTAGAGAGATGTGGAGTGAAAGATAATAGAAATAGTGAAATAACATACAAAAACATAAATTGTATTATAAAAAGTGATCTGGGTTTCTAAATCATGAGACAACTGATTCAAAGCACAAAGACAAAGATCATACCAAAGATGTTGATTAAATTGCCTGATTCTGATTGTCTGTAAATCAGGAAAGTAAAACTCTGTTAAGAAACTTAAAATACACAAGAGCATCCATATTTTAAATTGCACATGAACTTTATGGACACCCTATATATTAAAGTCCATATACTTATCAAACATCCAGTTCCTATACGTTTACCTGGGTCTAAGATAAATGTCTGTATAAAAAAAATCTGAACTATTTCTCCCGATGTTGCTAAAGCTATTCCATGTATTCTTATCCCCCAGACCAAATGTGATGTTTTCTTTCTTTTCTGTGATCAAATAGTTGAGGAAAATTCTTATTTCAGAACCTAGAAGAGTTACTTTCTGAGAACTAAAACTATCAACTTTTCAGACCATGCTCTCTTCCACACACAAGTCACAGGCCTGTACCTACCTTCCTTTTTTTTTTTTTGAGCCAAGGCCTCATTTTGTTGTCCTGGCTAGAGTGTCATCATAGCTTATGGCAACCTCAAACTCCTGGAGCCATGCTCCTGCCTCAGTTTCCTGAGTAGCTGAGACTGCAAGTACAAACCACCACACCCAGCTAATTTTTTATTATTTTTTATTCTTTTGAGACAATGTTTCACTATGTTGCTCTCAGTAGAGTGCTGTGAGTCATGGCTCACAGCAACCTCACACTCTTGGGCTTAAGCGATTCTCTTGCCTTAGCCTCCCAAGTAGCTGGGACTACAGGTGCCCAGCTATTTTTTTGTTGTAGCTGTCATTGTTTGGCAGGCCTGGGCTGGGTTCAAACCCACCAGTCCCCATGCATGTGGCTGGTGCCCTAGCCACTGAGCTACAGGCACTGAGCCAAATTTTTTATTTTTTGTAAAGATGGGGTCTTGCTCTTGCTCAGAGGCCTGTTATTCAACTCCTGACCTTAAGTGATCCTCCTGCCTCAGCCTACCAGAGTGCTAAGATTACAGGCCTGAGCCACTGTGCCTGGCCTATACTTTCTTATTGTTGTGAAAAGAACACGAAAATCACTTAAAACAACTGGGAAAAATAACATAGTATAGTACTAAAACTCAAATTAGCAAGTGTTATCAAATAGTTGGTAACTTGAGACTACCATTCATTTCCCTAAGTAAATTTTCATGATTCTTCAAAAATCAGTTTAGCATCTACTTTGTGTCAGGCACTTGTTAAGAAAGATATCAAGGAATAAAATGTTACATATTCAGGAAAACCATAGTTATGTGGTAAAAATACAGTTATCATTTTTAAAGACTTTCAAAACACGTACATTTTAAATGTTCTGCTACTTTTTTAGTGTAAATTTCTATACCAAAAGTCTGGGATATGTTCTATAAAACTGGGTCAGTTTCAAATATTGATTGTGCTGAAAGCATATTATTCCTCAGAAGATACCAGAACCCTAGCATTTAGGAGACAAGTGTATAAATCCTAGAACTCGCCTAAATTTCACTGCTGACAAAGCTCTGTTTATGTATACCTACCTCTATGAAAGCAACTGCTCTTTCAAAATTTTAGGGTTCATTTTGTTAAATGCTAGCAATAACTGATAAATTATTGCTTTATATTTCTTTTTATATTAGTTACTTTAAAAACAATTTCCGTACCAACAAACTATACGTATTACTTGCCAACAAAAAACAATTTCTTGATTTCTTATATAATGGATTTTACATTATATGGGTGACTACTAAAAGAACTTGGATGCTCCTGATACAAGTAGAAGATAACTTACATATTTGCAGCCTTTTCAGAATTACTACCAAATATCCTAGCAAAAGAAACTAATATAATAATAATAAAAAAGAAACTAATATAAAATGACACTTACCTTTTCAATATTCCCATATAAGCAGAATAGGTTGAAGACTCTGGAACAATTCATTTTGAGTTGATGTAATCCACTAACCATTACAACTGAACCAGAGGGATTTCCTCCATGCATGTAAGAGGAAGACGCCTGCGGTAATGGATAAGCAACAAGCTCAGGTGTATCTCGAGAGCCCATTCTGTAACGACTCGGTAAAGGCAATAATGGACCATGGGATCCTATAAAAATGATCAAAATAAATAAATAAAACATATAATTCTGTTATAAATACTTGATATACTTTACATAAAAAATAAACTCAATATTAGCTAGTTTGATGTCCAAAGAAAACTCAAAGGTATGAATATTTAAACATAACCTGTGGAAAAGTAATAAAAACTATATTTATTTGTACCAGATCCAGACTTGTATCTGCATACACAAGGCTGTAAGTTTGTATTTTTAAAAAACAATAGTTTAACAAAAATGTATGTGTGTGTGTATATATATATAAATATATATATATACATATATAAGTATATAAAATTAGGCTATAGCAGGAGGGGCAGAGCAATCAATGTAAAACTTTGGGCCACTGTATGTAAATTTAAAAAATAAATCTCCAACCAAGGTCTTTTGGAGGAGCAATAAATTAAAATCTACAGAGAAATCTAGGAAGCTGTCTCTACACAAATACAACAAAAAGAATATCTTTAGTTCCACTGAGAAGTCCCCTTGAATATATTTAACTATAATATACTTTCAGGTTGGTATTTAATTATATCAAGTTAAAACCCTAGGTTTAGGTGCATCTTACAAGGGTATATATGAAACTTAGTAAATGTGGAACGTAAATGTCTTACCACAGTAACTTGGAAATTGCCAGGAAAGCTATGTTAACCAGTGTGATCTAAATGTGTCAACTGGTCTGTGAAGCTAGTGTATGATGCCCCATGATCATATTAATGTACACAGCTATGATTTAATAAACAAACAAACAAAAAAACCTAGGTTTAGTTAATACTCCTAAATACAGGTGTCTTCTAGTCTACAAAATTTCCATTTTTGAAACAGTATCAAGAACCTAGAAAGGGCCAGGTGTAGTGGCTCACACCCATAATCCTAGCACTTCAGAATGGGGGGAGGAGAGAGGATCCCTGAGCTTAGGAGTCTGAGACCAACCTAAGCAAGAGGTGAGGGGAGGAGCAAAGAGGGGAGAGGAGGGGAGGAAAAGAAAAGAAAAATTAGCCAAGCACTGTGGTGGGCACCTGTAGTCTCAGCTACTTGGGAAGCTGAGGCAGGAGGATCCTTTGAATTTAGGAGTTTGAGATTGCTGTGTGCTAGGCTGACCACGGCATGCTAACCTAGACAACAGAGACTGTCTCAAAAAAAAAAAAAAACCCAGAAGAAAATAATGCTTGAGTCAGGTTCTAAAACTGCTGTAAGGAAACACACACACAAAGTTACATCTCTTACACTGAGACTTCCCTATTAAGAATCAACTTGCTAACTTTACAGTAGTTTTAAACAAATTGATCTGATTTTTCCATCCGCAACAGATTAGAAGTAGTAAAAACAATAAAGCTACAGAGAGGAGAAACTGATACTAAAAGCAGGCACATGACACATTTTACAGCCACATGAAGAGAGGGAGAAGTCAGATGCAGGAGCAACTATGATGGAGATACACAGCCTAGAAACATAAGCCCCACACCTCTCAGGTGTTCCTCAGTTAGTGATTACAAAAGCACAGTCTGAAGTGCATGCAAAGATCCTGCTGTTGCGCAAAAATCCAACCTACACACCCAAGTCCTTTCCTCATTTCTCAAGAAGAGTATGTAATGCCACTGACTTTCACTTTTATGTCTACTAAGTGAGTTACTAAGAACTACTATATTTTGCTATTTAAACATGCTATTAGGGCTTACAGTGGATTCCACTTTTCAGTATTCTAAATAAAGCTGCCATTCATAACAACATAGCAATACTACCACTAAGTACATATGAACACAGTGTGAAGTTTGGCAATTTTAAGGAGGAATTCTTTATCAATGTATCACCATCAGTTGCCTTAAATTGGTCAGGGTTTTCAATTGCTCTTCTTACAATTGGTACTTTGCCAAAATAATCAATATAGCTCATTATGAACGTGCTGCAACTATAAATGTTTCAGCCTCTAATTTAGACTATTTTACATACATCAAGGTTCAAATATCAATCATTATGTCTATTTCAAAAGTACATGTATATGTGGTGTACTATATTGCCTCCCCACCACTATCATTTGCTTGTACACAGTAATGACACTTGACTACAAACTTTGAGATCAACTGCCCACCATAACAACCAAAATCAGTGAAGAATAAATGATGTTTACAATTATGACTTTGAGCCATTAGGATTAAATTATGTTATCTACACTATTTAAATTACCTATATTGTTTAAGATAAGAAAAATTGGAGATCGTTTAAAAGCTTTCTATACTAAATAAAGAATGTAAACAGACTGGGTAACTTAAAAGACTGATGCTTTCTTCAGGTATTTAAAAAATTCACTTTTACCTAGGAAAATGCTACATAAATGCTACATAAATGGTATTATTAACATTTTCAGGGTATTTCCTATCTATCAACTTAAAATCTTTGGTCCAAGAATCATAGCCAAAGATGCTAGCAATTATATATATGAGCTTCCTTGGGCTCAAAATCAGTGTATACATTCATTTTTTTAAAACTGTTCAAATATGAAAGTTTCTACCAGTTCCTTTCACAGGCCTGGGCTTCTCAAATTAAAAGATCTACTCTAGACTGCAGTTAAAAAAAAAAAGATTTAAAGAACCAATGATTAGCACAGATTTTAAATTGCTATAGTAAACCAAAGAATAAATTAATCTCATAAAACCTTTGAGTCTTCAATCGGATATAGTAATTAACTTTTCCTATTACCTCTTTCTTACAGACCATCATATAGGAAAAGCCACCCATGATATGATGTCAAAATGCAAATAAACCTGTTTTGCTGAACTGCTGATCTGAAGTGAGACAGCTGTGATTTGCAATATTTGGAAAAAGGTTCAGTAGTATCACTAGCACGCATTCCCATCTTTGCTTTTTCCATCATTTCCTCGTGTTATTTCTCTTCTCTACCTCTTTTTATTCATTCTCTTTCCTCCTCTACCCTATATTCTGCTTACTTCCCTAGAAAAGTATGACAAATTAAGAGATAAATACCTTAATATGGACAGCACAGAATCCCTACACAATCCTACACAATACCACTACAACAACCAAAGAATTTCATAATAAATTTCTTAAAAATAAAAATGTTTTGTACGGTAGATAACATTTTTATTTATACAATTTTTCGGTATAATATATTTTACAAAGGAAGGCAAACCTAAACTAAGGAAATAAATCTGTTTTAACACTTCTACAGTAGAGATCCTTACCCTTTATTCTTTCAGATTTTTCTAGCCTTCTTTGGCAAAATATTTAACTAGTTTTAACTTTCAGCTGACTGTCATGACATATTTAACACCATAACTATACTACAAACCTGTAATTAGCAACTTTTTTGCAACCCTCTATTATGCAAAGCATAACAGGCTCCTAGTGTTTCTTTACTGCCCAAACAACCATATTTAATATTTAATCAGTCATAAGAACTAAGAAAATTGATCTCCCTAAAACTGTAGTAAGAGTTTCATTATATATCATACACTGTTTCAACACAATACTGTTTCAATCTTTTCTGCCATACAGACTACAATGGAAACTTCAACAAATACATACACACAGGTAATAAATTACTAGAGTTCAAAAAAAGACAAAAGGGAAGAAGCTAAAACTCACAGCTAAGAATGGTCATTAAAGTAAGTATGCTAGCAATCCAAAAACATTTAGGACAACAGGCAACACTGGGGGCTTCTCAATAATAAATCCCCAAAATACAATATAGCAATTTCTATTTTCTGCCACTTTATAATAATTTTGTACTTCAACTTTAAAGCACAGAATAGATAGGAACAATACCCTTAAAAACTAAAAAATATTTTAAAACAACTTATAGCCATTTGAAAGTCTTATCAATAGCAATTCTCAACATTTACTTATAGTAACAAGAGTCTGAAACCTAACTTGTTCCTGGTGAAGACTGTTATTCTAAGTTTCATAATCTTAACATAACAAACAGTAAAAGCTGAGAAGTTTCTAAAGAGAAATTAAGTTATGAACAAATTTAACCAAAGCCAAAATGCCAACTGCCTATGCATGTTTCCTTTTTGACAAATACTCTACTCTTTCTGCCTTTATAACTCAAATTGCCTCTTTGCTCATAATTGCTGGAATGAAAGAAAATACACTTACTGAGCAATACTTCTTTCTGGTCCGCTTATAGGCCAGTGCCCACTACAAATCAAAACCAAAACAAAATATAATGGCAAAAAGATTTTCAATCCCCAACCAATAGCTCTCATTTATCTCAACAATTGTTTGATTTATAAATATCCTAAGAAAACAAGGGATTTTAGCCAATTTCTAGGGAGTACATTCATTATAAAGGACTGATCCCATATAAACCAAGTCAGGTGAGCAGGAAAAATGCAGAGACAAGAAATGTACCATTCTTCATCAGAAATGCAAGAATTCTAACAGTTCATCTATACTACCTTCCTTCTGCCTTGACAAACTTACCATAGCCATCATGTCTAAACGAAGAAGGGTGTTCTCCCAAAATGGCTTGTCTCTGGCGACCCTTTCCTCTATCTGACACAAAAGTAGAAACATTGTTTTAACAATTTTGATCCAAGTACTTAATGGAGTTCTCACATGGGAAACACCCATTCAAAACATCCATTACAATTCATAAAAGAAATATGATTCCTGGTTAACTTTAAACACCCATTCATATCCAATTTAAATACAAACACCAAAAGTTTTAAAAAATAATTCTATCTAACAAATTCCACTTAACTTGAAAATATCTTTTTGGCAAATGCCAAATACAATCACACTTTCAAATTTAAGGAAAGAATGGATACTTTTCAGAAAGTGAATGTACACAATGCTAGAGTTTGACACTGTACAGAAGTTTTTACCAATACATGTCTTTAAAACAAGCTTTAAGTGCAGTACTTTTGAAAGACAGTACCTGAATCATACTATTAGCTTCAACAGCAACACATTTTCAAAGTAGGCTTCTTTCAAGAAGTTTCAGCATAAGCCAACAACAACCTGTATTACATGGTTTCACAATCAGTAAACACAGAGTATTTTATATGGATATATACATATTTATAAACACCTACTGACCTGAGAGCTGAAAATTTGCACATCACTGGCTCATATCATGGATAGGTCATTGCCTATAGACCTTAACACCAGCCAGGACTATGAGCAACCCCCAAAGTTTAAATACGCCAAGATAGAGCTAACCAAGGGGGCTACATTATTGGATGAGAATACTACAATAAAGGATTATTTTTATTCTAGCTACATTTTCAGGGAAGCATGCCAATTTCCCCCAATCTAATGTGAGACATCAATTAAAAAAATTACTTGTAGACTTCTAAAAATAGCACTTCCTATGATTAGTAAATTTTTAAAATTCTTACATAATACTTTTAGAAAGTCTCCTGATCAAACTGTAAGGCCAAATAAATCTTTAAAAATAAATATCTTAAAACTTTGGTCATCCTGATCTTTTAAAATTCGGAGAGGCTTTCCATACATCCTTAGTCACCTATGAAAACCAGGTTCATGGGAGATGAGAAATACTTTAATTTTCACTTCAGTGAAGTATAGTTTTTACTACCTATTCCAAGTTACAGCAGTGAAAAGGATTAGGAGATCATCTAGTTCAAGTTGTAGTCAATGTGAAAATTGTCTTACATCATCCCTAGTAGTCTCTGCTTTTCAGACAGTCCTTTAATTTGTATACTGTATAGAAATTGATCCTCTATCCCTATTCTATCCTGTTTAGGGCCGCACAGACTTAGCCTTTGTTCAAAAACCCTTTCAAATGCTTGAAAATTTATTATCACCCTTTAAATTATTTATTTTAAATAATAAAAATTTATTATATCCCCCATTATTTCTTCTCCAGTCTAAACATTCACAGTTCCTCCTACTTCAGTATCTCTCATTATTTACTGTATTTTGCCATGTATAATGCCCTCCCATTTATAAAATGCACCCATGTTTTTGGCCCAAACTTTAGGAAAAAATCGCTCATTTTAATATTTCAATTCAAATTTTTATTTGTTTATATATGATGGTGGGTATTTGTATTATAAAGGAATTTTTGTAAAAATACCAGTTACTACTAGCTCCCGTCTAAAGTGTACAAAGAGAAATACAACTACTCTTTGGTAGTTGAAAATGCTTTTGTTGCAAGTTTGTTGTAAATTCAACGAAATTGATTACCTTATTCCAGGATATTATTTTGTATACAGATTATCATTACTTTCTAGAGTTATACTTTTAATACATAAGCATAAACAAAAGAATTTAAAGCATTTTTATAGTTATGGTCAGTATTACCCATGTATTATGTGCATCCTTATTTTTCCCTCAAAAATCTGGGCAAAACATGTTTGAATTATACATGGCAAAATATGGTCTCACTCCTCTTGAACCAATCCAGTCTGAAATCCATTCCATTAACATTCCTCTGATTTAAATATATATGCCAAACTCTAAATACAATTCCTTAACTGACCTAGGAATCTTAAAACCAAAACCATCATGATGTCTTCATGACTCAGTTTTGTTACTACAGTTAATAGTGTACCATAAAGAGAAATGGATTGGAAATCAGATGATCCCAACTTAACCACTAATTGCTATGTAGTCACAGAAACTCACAATCTTCATTCATAAAGAGAGTAGATGATCTCCTAGGTATCTTTCAGTCAAACATTCTCATTATTAATAATTCAGTTTATTTGAAGCATTCACTACCTGATGTAAGGTCACATAAAACAGAAGTGAACAGAAAAGCCAAACACTAAATATATCAGTTTCTAAACAGTAGTTAGTGAGCTTTGATAGATCCAAATGAAATCTGATGGAAGCTGTGGACCTTCTCCTCAAAAAGATGCACATGTATACATAAGTTTTGTTTTATATTTCTGGAGGGGTTCCCTGGAGTCTAGACTAAGGATTATTTGCATTAAAATGTAATTAGGGCTGAAAAGGACATTTTTAAAATAAAGTTAAGCTTTTGAAATAGCTCCTTTTGGGGGAGGGTCGAAAATGTAAGGTCTTTAGGGATAGCAACTAAACAGTTCTATATCTATCAACATGAATGCATGCTCAGATCACTATAGGAACAACCCATAAACTGCTATAGTCTATCTGTAAAGAATTAAAAAAGAATTTTTTCCTTGAAAGCATAAACAACTAAAATAGAAATGTTATTTCTTTTAATTATATTTCACTATTTAAGTATCTACCATATACATTCCTAAACTTATCCAACAAGAACTGTATGAAAAACTAACTTAAGCTGGCTTTGTGTAAAGCTAAGACCTTTTGATAGAATAGATGTAAAAACTGTTAAAATAAGAAGCATATCTATAACTGTTTTAAGAGGCATAAGAGAAATGCAACCAAAATAATTTCAAATGAGGAAAAAACCCTAGGTTTTGAACCCTAGGTGTTCAATAACTGACTTTAAGTTAACAGAAGTGAGAAATTTCTCATCAACCACTTGTCCTGTTGTTTGGTACTAAGGGATCGTTTTCTAATATTGCATTCGACTGCACTATGTCTAGACCAAGCCAATTTCCGTAAGTGCTTAAAAAGATGGGGCAAAGCTACATTATAAAACAAACCTACTTGCAACCTCATGCACAAGGCAAAATGATTTTCTACAAACTTAAAAGAACCAATCATCCAAAAGTCCTAAACATTTGAACATGCAAAGAATCATCACGTTGTCTTTTACTTTTCTTTTGCTACAGTACATGCACTACAGAGTACCCACTGCCCAAGATATTTTGGATGTCATAAAATTTTTATCTAAATTATTGACTTTTACAGGCATATTCATCTTGAGTTTTCCCAATCTATGGTTCAAATACTGATATTGTAGTTGAGATGTAGCCAATACTGCAGCCCCCTTGTTTTTACAAGATCCACATTTTAATTTATATATACCAGAATTGCCACACAGTTAGTTGAACAATTTATCAGTCATGTCTATGCTCATGAAATCTAGCATTTATAGGTTATAGGTGAAAATGCATCTCAAATGAAATGCTCTTATTTTTCAGAATTTAGCAAGTTTAAATATATTCTACCTTGGACAGACAGACATGTTGCTTTCACCTACATTGGAAAAGTTAAAATTTCCTAGTTACACAAATTAACATAAGTGATAACCTTAAATTGTTACAAAAAGTGACAACTTATAAACAGCCACTTTACAAAAATCAAACCACACAGAAAAACATGTTACATATAATGTACCTTTTCATTATGTTAGAATTTCTGTTCAAAGTCCACAATTGAGGAAAAACCAAAAAACAAAAAAGTAAACGTAAGTGCAACAAAAGTATGCACTTTCTAATCCCTTAATTTTTTTATATCTGTGTGGATTGGTTGAGCAATATCAATTCCCAAGACCTGTGGATGAACTGGCCCTTGGTATTTGCCAGTTAACAATTTCAATCTAAGCTGTAAACAGTTACAGTAAAGGGCATTCAGATTTACAACATTATAGATAAAAGCCTAATTTCCGTCAGTGAAAAGTTTTAAATTCTACAACTGAAACCTTAAGGGAGATCAGACCAATATATACATACAACTTGAATAAATGGGCACAGTCTATCATGGTGTTCATCCCATGCAAGTCTGAAGTATTGTTAAGTGTCCTCCTTTAAAAACTTGGGGTGATGGTGCATGCAGTATGCAGTCAAGGTGAATTGCAAGTCTGAGTTTTTCAGAGGGCTTTTTGCTGATGCCGATGTTGTGCATGATGAAGTGTAGAGTCAGCCTGCTGGAGTCCTCTATCCTTCTTAATGCCTCGTCCAGCTTGGGGGAAAAGTCCTTTCCATAGAGAAGCAGTGTGCAAGTTTGCAGTTTGTAAGGAATATTCTGAATCAGATTCCTCTCCTCCAAAGAGAGAGAGCTGCTTGGAGAAATGCAAGTCCTTGAACTGCGGGCGTGCCTGTATGTGTGGGTTCCTTGTTGAACTAAATATAAATAGCTCAGCACATATCAGTAGGGGGCACTAATGTTCAAGGTTATTTTCCAGCATTACATGGCCTTTTGCAACAAAAGCATTAAACAACAGGTTTTTATTTGAATTAACTAGCTCACCTCAGGAAAAAGGAATCTAACAGCATTTAAAAATTTGTCAAGAGATGTAAGTACTCTCTAAAATGCATAAAATACCTACCTCGTCTTCCTAAATATGGTTTAGTGTAGTCCCAACTGTCATTGTCATTCCTAATAACATTTAGACGAGTTGGCTGTTAAGATTGAAAATAAAGTAAGTTCAAATTGTATATCGAAAGCATAAATATTCTTTGGTAAAGTGTTGGAAAAAATATTTACCCTTGCATATTCAATTTTTAGTGTGCAACATCCAGCATATATATCTGCTCCATTGAGTGCTGCTTTAGCCTTCTGGGCACAAAGGACTGATTCAAACGTAAACACTATTAAGGAAATTTGGTTTAAGGTATCTGATACTTAATCATATTCACTTCCAAAGAAAGAGACTGAAATTAATCAGCAATAACTTTTTTACTTCTGGAAATGTTTTAACACATAAAATTTCTAGAAGAATTTTATTTATTTTTTTGGCCGGGGTTGGGTTTGAACCTGCCACCTCTGGTATATGGGACCAGCACCCTACTCATTTGAGCCACAGGCACTGCCCAAGAATTTTAGTAAGAGAATTTACTTTTACCTTGAAGGGACTAAAGAAATACAGTAGACCCTCTGTAAGTTGACCACACAAGGGACTATAACAAACTGGTCAACACATGGAGGTGGCCAACATACAGAATGAGGTCCACTGTACTGATATGTACATGTGGTCCATGTCTGATCTATAAATATTAGGTCAACTTAAAAAGGTGGTCAATGTAGGGAGGTGGTCAACTATGGAGATTCTACTGTAAAGTATAACCAAACTATCTACATTAATCCTTCTAAGTCATCAGAAGTACTTTATAAGTACTAGAAGTAGGGGAGATAATGGAGTAGGATCCCATTCCCTAGCAAAGAAACATGCAACCTTGAAAGAGAAAATATTTTACTTAAATGTAAGAACAACAAAGAATCAAAATAATATAAAAACAAACAGGCTAGGTGCAGTGACTCACACCTATAATTCTAGCTCTCTGGGAGGCTAAGAATAACTTGAACTCAGGAAATTCAAGACCAGCCTGAGCAAGAGCAAGGTCCCATCTCTATTTAAAGAATAGAAAAATTAGCCAGGTGTTATGGCAGGTGTGCATAGTCCCAGCTACTTGGGAGACTGAGGTGGGAGAATCACTTGAATGGGAGTTTAAATGCTGTGAGTTAGGCTAATGCCATAGCACTCTAGCCTGAGCAACAGAGTAAGATTCTGTCTTGAAAGAAAAAAATAGGGCGGCACCTATGGCTCAGGGGATAGAGTGCCGGCCACATATACTGAGAGTGGCAGGTTCGAACCCAGCCCCAGCCAAACTGCACAACAAAACCTAGCCAGACGTTGTGGTGGGCGCCTGTAGCCCAGCTACTTGGGAGGCTGAGGCAAGAGAATCAGCTAAGCCCAGGAACTGGAGGTTACTGTGAGCTGTGACACCACAGCACTCTACCACGGATGATAAAGTGAGACACCATCTCCAAAAAAAAAATAATAAAATAAAATATATGATTTTTATACATTTCTGAGAAGGCAGACATTTTATTACTTTTTTTAAAAAAATTACATTTTAAAAAATGGAATCACGTTAAGCATACGTGTATAAAGTACAAAAAAAAAAAAAAAAACTTGCACTGCCACAGTAAGCACTGTTAAAAGAGTTTGTTATATATCCCCACCTTTTCCCATGCATGCACATGCATACACAGGTTAAGGTTTTTTCTTTACTACTATCATTATTTTTAAATGGGTTTATCCTACATATATTATTTTGCAACTTCCTCTTTTTACTCAACTTTTATTAACAAATTTGATATAGACTAGTTTTTACATAAACCATGATCATTAAAAAGGTTCAATAAAGAGCCAAACATGGTGGCTCACACCTGTAATCCTAGCACTTTAGGAGGCTAAGGCACGGGGATTGCTTGAGCTCAGTAATTTGCTATTAGCAAGACCCCCGTCTCTACTAAACAGTAGAAAAACCAGTGCGGCATTGTAGTCCCAGTTACTAGGACACTGTAGTCCCAGTTACTAGGAGGCTGAGGCAAAATCCTTGAGCCCAAGAGTTTGAGGTTGCTGTGAGCTACAACATGATGGCACTCTATCCAGGGCAAGAGTGAGGCTCTTGTCTCAAAAATTTTTAAAAATAAAAAGTTCAATAAACAAAGGTAAGAAAGTCTCTAAAGTTTTGGTACTTCCAAACTATTGTAAGGAAAGAATTAGAGGGCAGTTTACTGGCAATAAATTTTAAGAAGGTGCAAGTGTAAAAATATATAAATAAATACATACATACACATACACATAAGGTGCAAGTGTACATATCATTATATAGTGTTATTTTAGACTGCAAGATGAAGCACTGGATTGTTTTAAGATAGCAAGTTACTCCTTTTTTTTTCCTAAGACAGTGTTTCATTCTGTCACCCAGGCTGGAGTGGAGTGGCACAATCACAGTTCACTGCAACCTCCAACACCTGCGGTCAAACAATCCTCCTGTGTAGCTGAGACAACAGGAGCAGGCTACCACATCTGGCTAATTTGTATTATTTTGCGCAGAAACAAGGTCTCACTGTGTTGCCTAGGCTGGTCTTGAATTCCTATACTCAAGCAAATAGCAAGTCATTCTTACAATGACTAGTAAAATTCTCTATGGGTATTACAATTCCATTTTTTAAATGTAAGCCAAATGCATTTTTGTGAGAAGAGAAAGTAAACACTACTTATCTAGAAATGTTTAAGCAGAAAATAATAAGATCATATGAATCTATACAACATTCATACATTATCAATAAAAAATTTACAAAGGATATTCAACCATTGCTTGTATCCCATTTCTCTTGAATATAACAATACGTTGCACTTTTCCAACAGGGTTGCATACAGTATATAAAACATCCTATGAAGAAATAAACAAGATTTCTTCACATTTTACATTAAGAAAAATATTAAAGCTATATACTTCATTTTGTTTTACCTAAAAACCAACAACTGTCAAGTCACTTCTATTAATTACCAATTAAACTAATTTTTAAAATTACTACACTTTAAATATAAAGAGATACATATACATACACTCATTTTAGAGTACTTCCAATGAAACATTTGAGAAGTACTGTTACTTTTTTTTTTTTTTAAAGAGACAGTCTTACTTTATCACCCTTGGTAGAGTGCCATGGCATCACCACTCACAGCAACCACCAACTCCTGGGCTTAGGCGATTCTCTTGCCTCAGCCTCCCAATTGTTACCTATTTTATCTCCTAAATGTAGTCTCAAGTTTTACCTCACTCTGAAAACATGTTAATAAATCATAACTATAATTAGTTTTTTCAAATGTGACTCTGAAATGTTTAATATTATAATTATTTAAATTATCAAATTATAATAACAAATATTTATTAAGGGGTAGTGTTAGAACAACACTAGTACTCATTTTGTAAGGGTTATAAGGGCTACAGGAAAAAGATCTAAGAAAGATCATTCACAGATGTATTGTTAGGCATTAGGGATATAACAAAAAACAAATGAAAGTACCTATATTAGTTATATTCTTTTCCCCAAAACACTAAATATTGTAAATATATTAACATTATTCCACAAAGACATCTGCACTAGAATGTTCATTGCAGCTCAATTCATAATTGCCGAATCATGGAAGCAACCTAAGTGCCCATCAACCCATGAATGATCAACAAACTGTGGCATACGTATACCATGGAATATTGTTCAGCCATTAAAAAAAATGGAGACTTTAGATCTTTTACATTTACCTGGCTCATTCTTCTTAGTAAAGTACTGCAAGAATAGAAAAAGAAATATCCACTGTACTCCATACGAATATAAAATCAATATATAAACAATTACGTGTTCCTAAGAACAATGAAAAACTAATAGAGTCCAGTTCAGGGACAGAAGGAAGCAGGCAGTGGGAAGAGGAAGGATGGGTGGCAGGAGGAGGGAGGGCTTGAGGTGGGATCTCATTCAGGGGTCCTCAAACTGCAGCCCGCGGGCCACATGAAGCGGGGTGATTGTATTTGTTCCCGTTTTGTTTTTTTACTTCAAAATAAGATATGTGCAGTGCGCATAGGAATTTGTTCATAGTTTTTGTTTTTAAACTATAGTCTGGCCCTCCAACGATCTGAGGGATAGTGAACTGGACCCCTGTTTAAAAAGTTTGAGGACCCCCCCGAATTGTGAGGGTGTATAACATGCCCCCTGGGTGAGGGTCTCTTCTACAAATGGAACCTTACCCTAGAAGTGAGAACAATGTAACCTAAAAATTGTACCCTCATATTAATTTGAATAAAGTTAAAAAAAAAAAAAAAGAAATATTATCTATGGAGGCAGGGGCGGTGGATCGCCTGAGCTCGCAGGTTTGAAACCAGCCTGAGCCAGAGCTAGACCCTGTCTCTAAAAAATAGCTGGGCATTGTAGCGGGCACCTGTAGTCCTACCTACTCTGGAGGCTGAGGCAAGAGAATCAGTTAAGCCCAACAGTTTGAGGTTGCTGTGAGCTGTGAAACTACAGCACTCTACAGAGGGCAACAAAGTTAGACTGTCTCAAAAAGAAAACGAAAACCAAAAACAAAACAAACAAAAAAACCCCTTATCTATTAATAAGTTTATAGCTATTACAAAGGTAAACAGAATCAAAATTCCTAATTAAATCTAAAAAATATCTTATGCTTTGCTTTAAGTTTATGTCCCAATTATTATATACTTATACTAGAAATTGCCAATTAAAGCTTCCCTTACTGTGATATTCTTCCACTCAATATAAAAATCAAGTGTCTTCGTCACTAGTTTATTATGAAACAGTATGTGATTAGGAAGTAGAAAACTCAACTGGTTCAAGGCATGAATTCTTTAAAATTCTACTAATGTGGCTCGGCGCCTGTGGCTCAAGTGGCTAAGGGGCCAGTCACATACACCAGAGCTAGCAGGTTCGAATCCAGCCCAGACCTGCCAAACAACAATGACAATTGCAACCAAAAAATAGACAGGCGTTGTGGTAGGCGCCTATGGTCCCAGCTACTTTGGAGGCTGAGTCAAGAGAATTGCTTAAGCCCAGGAGTTTGAGGTTGCAGTGAGCTGTGATGCTACAGCACTCTACCGAGGGCAACAACTTGAGGCTCTGTCTCAAAAAAAAAAAATTCTACTAATGTCACTTTCTAAAAAGGTGAAGCAGCAGAGAATTTAAAGCAAATCAAAGACAGGTTTTTTAAACATTATCTCAGAATAGCTTATAATGATTCGTGCATCTTATTGTACTATGGGAGTCTGTTATTATCTAATAGATGCCCTTATACATATGCTGGCATATAAATAAGAGAGATTTCTTGAACTATTTCCCAATAATGTCTATAATCTCTTATTATGAGAAACAGAATTGACATTGATGATAATAAAATTTTTAATATGCCTATTTAATTAAGAAAATTGTGCTTCTGATCTTAGCTTCAGTGCTCAATGTTTTTGTTGATTAAAATTGATAGTCTAATTAAGATTAATTTTAATAATGTTTTTAAAAACTTTTCAAATATCTAGATAGCAGTAAAGAAAACTACATTTGAGCCACACTAGAGCACTCTACAAAGTAACTTTTCATTCATCACACTAAAACACATACCACTGTAATTGGATAAAGAGGATTCTGAATTGAAAGCAGAAGAACTTTGTTGCCTCCTGATGGATCATCAGTATTTCCTGGCCGAGTGATCCTTTTGCTTGTAGAATAATTGAAAAAAGCCTGTTGGCCAGCAATGTACACAGGTTCATCCGCAGCAAACGTCACACATTCTTTGGCACTATCTATGTTTTCAAATTCCACAAGAGCCTGCCGTTTAAATGGCATCATCATCACATAGCTGAAAAGGAAGATTGGGAGGAAATACACAAATACAACAAGTTGATTTAACATTATCTTTTTCTCAATCAAATCAGTCTTTAATAAAAATGTGTCAAATCATACAGATTAGTATTCTTCACTACCTTTATCCAGTATAAGTCATTCTTAAATCATCCAAATAAACTGATATAACAGGTAAATGGTACAAATCTAAAAGCTTACCTCCCTATGATTAAAAGCTTAGCCACCCCTTCTTAAACACAATTCCCTACTACCAGGTACTAATGACACCACCCAGTTTACTCTTCAAGCTGCTGCTCCCAAACAGTATTAGAAAATAACAAGATACAGAAACCAACAGATAAAACTCAACAGAAGGTGGACAGGCAAAACCCCTACTTAACAGCAAAAACTATTACCCCTCTTGAATTTTCCAAATAAATATATGGCAACATTAATAACTACAAATGGACTATACTTTTATTTATCTTATTAAAAATTAGGGAACGAAGAGATAAATAGAAACAACCATATACTGACCCAAAGTTCATACAAATCATCTCCTCCAAAATATTTTTAAGTATTAAGTAATCCATAAAAAAGCCAGGCGTGGTAGTACGTGTCTATAGTTGCAACTACACGAGAGGCTGGGGCAGACTGATCACTTGAGCTCAAGAATTTGAGTTCAGCCTGGGCTACACAGCAAAACCTTACCTCTTAAGGAAAAAAAAAAAAAAGAATCCATGAAATGATACTAGAATATGGTAATATGGTTACCTATGGCAGGAAGGCGAGATATTTACTTTTCAGAGTACATTCAATTTCAGGAGAATATATATTAATAGAAGAAATAATGAATAAAGAAATGAAGGGAAAAAACTAAGTCATTGCACCTGAATCACAAAAGAGGGAATGACATGTCCTCTATTCACAGAATAAGAACCTTAAAAACATTTCAAAATGCAATTACTGGCTCAGCACCTGTAGCTCAAGTGGCTAAGGCTCCAGCAACAGACACCAGAGCTGGCGGGTTTGAATCCACCCCGGGCCCACCAAACAACAATGACAACTACAACCAAAAAATAGCTGGGCGTTGTGGTGGGCACCTGTCATCCCAGCTACTTGGGAGGCTGAGGCAAGAGAATTGTTTAAAGCCCAGGAGTTGGAGGTTGCTTTGAGCTGTGATGCCACAGCACTCTACCCAGGGTGACAGCCTGAGGCTCTGTCTCAAAAAAATAAAACAAAATAAAATGAAATGCAATTACTATATTTCCCATGTATAATGCCCTCCTGTTTATAATGCACACTCATGCTTTTGGCACAAATTTTCAGGAAAAAAATATTTTGCTTTTTAATTCAGATTTTTTGTTTATATTTAAGTGCTTTTTTATATTATGGAAGAATTTTAGCATTTACTTTATTAACTTGGTTCAAGAGATTTTATGTAACAAGTTAATTAGAAAACACAAGAACAGATAAAAAGTATAAGAAATTTTATGTACCTTATAACAAATATACCATTTTACACATCAAAGAAAGCCCAGAGCTCTTTGTCACTAACAATATCTGAAGTATCATCTTCCTCAATTTCTACCTTTTTGGTGTCTTCTGAAGAGTCACTTTCCCTCTCAGTTCCATCCATAGCATTGCTGATGCCACATTTTGTAAATAACTTCACAACTACTTCCTTCTTGACACCATTCCACAATCTTAGAATCTAATCACAAACCTGAGTGATGGATGTGTTCTTGATTCTACTCTAGGTGTTAAATCCTTACCAGCTAACCACATGTACAACGTCCACTCTTTTTTCATTAGAGCCTTAAAGGGCTTGTTTACTGACACATCAAAAAGTTTCCATCAGTTGGTCAACCCACCAGGTATTACAGCAAGTTGGGTTTCAAGTCCACTGTGATTGCTTTTGCACTTCGGGTAACATGGTCTCTCATCACAAGTTCATCATAAGTTCAACAAAACTGATTGCCACATGTCAGGGTATTATTTGCGTATGGATATTGTTATTGCTTTCTAGAGTTATACTTTTAATGCATAAGCATAAATAAAAGAATTAAAAACATTAATATAGAAACAAAATTAGAACTACCCATGAATAATGTGCATCCTTATTGCCCCCTCAAAAAGAGAGAGAGAGAGAGAGAGAGAGAGAGAGAGAAAGAGAGAGAAAGGAAGGAAAACTTTCAGCTTCTTCATTTACAAAACTTGGACAATTTCCATTAAGATGAGAGTTACTGCACACACAAATTCCTCATCAGAGTGTCTACAACACTGTAGGCCCTCAGTAAAAGGTAACTATTCCTGTATTCTCTAAAGCTCTCACCATATTCATCTTTATATCCTTAGAAGCCAGAAACAGAGCCTGGCACATAGCAAGCCTGCAATACATGTTAGTCTAGAAGGCTTGTTAGCTCTCCCCACCCACATGGCTCAAGATTTAAAAAGTAAATCCAGAAACTTGAATTTTAAAGATTTATTAACCATAAATACAAGATATAAATCCCAGGAGAGAAACATTTCTTTTAAAAACACAGACTCCTCAATGAAAATCTAAAGTCTTGTATATGAAAAATACAAACCCCTAGAATAGGGCCTATGCTAAAGAATATTCAAGACTAAATGTTCTCCTATAAAACTAAATAGTTTAATATATAAATGTACCACCAATTTTATTTTATTATGCCAATAATGACTCCTAGAAAAACACACACACAAAAAGTATGACTTAGACATTGTAAAATTGCTTCCTCTAACTAAAAGAACTGAGCTAGAAGCACAAACTTAAAAGTAAAAAAAAGGTTGCCCAGAAAAGCAGCATCTTATGAAGATAGAGAAGGAAAAAATTAAAATATTACAAAATATTTTAAAATGTGCTTCAATTGTCAGGTGCACAATCTTTGTAAAAAAATCTTTAAAAAGCACTAATATGACAAAGTAGAAGACCACAGAGAAAGGATAAACAAAAAGGCTAAGGGACATGGCAGAGTCAATGCTTTTAACTCCACAGAATCAAAAAATTTTACTAGTTTTTAAACAAAAACATGTAAGAAGACAATAAATTTAGTGCACAAACTGGGTCCCAAAAGTCTTATTTTAAAACTAATGCAGCAGGCCAGGTGCAGTGGCTCATGCCTATAATCCAAGCCCTCTGGGAGGTTGAGGCAGGTGGATCAGTTGAGCTCAGGAGTTCGATACCAGCCTGAGCAAGAACAAGACCCTGTCTCTAAAAAATAGCCAAACACTATGGTGGGTGCCTATAGTCCCACTTACTTGGGAGTTTGAGGTTGCTGTGAGCTATGATGCCCCAGCACTCTAGCCTCTAGCTGGGGAGCATCAGATAGAGATTATCTCAAAAAAAAAGAAAAAAAGGGAAGAGAAAAATTGTAACATACAACTTCTACTGCTGGAGGCTATTCGAGGTACCTTCAGCCTTAATAGCAGCCTCCTCTTATTCAAGATCATTTCAGACTACCTTCCTGTTATACTTAGCCAATTGAGCTCTTAATTATACAGTAATTTGTTCCAATTATTTCATGACTTTTCTATCCACATAACTACCCTTATCTTGAGGGCAATTCAAATTAACTGAATAACATTCATATACGCAAGACTTTATACCAGACTACCAAAAAATGTAGCAACTAAAAACGGATAAGCTATCCAGGAGCAATTCAAATTACTTACCGTACACAGCTATGATTTAACAATAATAAAAAAAAAAAACACAAATAACTTACCGAATTAAAACTGTTCTACTGGCCGGGCATGGTCCCTCACACCTGTAATCCTAACGTTCTGGGAGGCCAAGATAGGTGGATTGCCTGAGCTCAGTTCAACACCAGCCTGAGCCAGAGCCAAGACCTCATCTCTAAAAATAGACGGGCATTGTAGCAGGTGCCTGTAGTCCCAGCTACTTGGGAGGCTGAGGCAAAAGAATCAGCTAAGCCCAGGAGTTTGAAGTTGCTGTGAGCTGTGATGTTACAGCACTCTACTGAGGGCAACAAAATGAGACTGTCTCAAAAAAAAAAAAAAATTTTTGTTCTACTTCTTTAATCGCCAACACTAAGGTCATGACACTAATTAACATCAAAAGTTATTATTTCACTCAAGTTTAAAACTGAGTTTTAAAATAAGTTAATGTGCTCATTAACTTATTTTCTGACATTTGCCTAAGAAAATAACTTTAAAAGCCCCAAATATGTAAGAATAGAGAAAAAGAAGCCAGAGACACTCACTTTTTTATAACTCCATGGGACAATGCACCACTTAGCATTTGCAAGTCCTTGCACAGACTAAGGTTAGTCTAGGGCCAACATGTGAGGCTAAAGAAGGTCTAAGGAGTCTGCCCACTTCAATGCATAACTCTCAAAACAGACTTCACTTCCAATATCCACTCCAAATGACTGAGAATTGATACAGCAATCTTAGTGATACATTTTCAACTTACAGGCTTTAAAATGTCTCTGTGAATTCTCAATTTGTACATCCAAGGATAACCAATGCCTAACTGGTTCTGACGTGTGTAAGTAGAGCATAACATGTTTATTAAGTTAGCTATTTCTCACTGAGGTCATCAAAGACATAAAATGATACCATGATGAAAGCCATCACCTAACATATTCCCACTCCACTAAAAAAATGATCTGTTTCTGCTGGACATCTCTGATCACTCCCTATCTATTTATGAATTATCCTCCTAATACTCAAAAACTCATGAAATAATTGGAACAAATTACTGAATTTTTATAAAATTGAAATAAGCCATCTCAGCAAATGTATTAAGATTTCTCTCCTGTTTATGTATTTCAAGTGGGTCTGTTTTGAATGCCTATAACAAACACCCCAAACACTATTACGAAAAAAATTATAAAATCAACTCTAGATTACAAGTGTACTAGAAAGAGAACACTAAGCCAGGTATACTCCAAAAATAACTTGAGACTTTTTGAGTATTTATTTTCAATTTTCAGATTCACTTTTCTAATTGTTTTCACTTATGTTAATATTCGTAAACATACATCAGCTGTGGGAAGAATAAAAAGAAGCCAAAGAAAATTCAATGCACAAAAGGAAGACAAAGTAGGGTACACTGACAACTCACAATCTGCATTAAGAACTCAGCAATACCAGGCCGGGAGCGGTGGCTCATGCCTGTAATCCTAGCACTCTGGGAGGGTAAGGCAGGTGGATTGCCTGAGCTCACAGGTTCAAGACCAACCTGAGCCAGTGGGAGACCCCACCTCTAAAAACAGCTGGGCATTGTGGCAGGCACCTATAGTTCTAGCTACTCAGGAGGCTGAGGCAAGAAAATCATTGGAGCTCAAGAGTTTGAGGTTGCAACAAAGTGAAACTCTGTCTCAAAAAAAAAAAGAAAAGAAAAGAAAGAACTCCACAATATGCACATAGCAAATATGTCTAGCCTTAATCTACCTACATTTAGCTGCCAATTAATTCCTAAATGTTACAGAATAAACAAACAAAATAATCAATATTCAAGTACTACATACTACTTGAAACTCTGAACATCAGGGGCATTATCAACTCATCAGTTTAAAGCAGTGTTTGAGAAGCAATCATGGACTCTGAAAATCAGATGAAAAATGCATGTAATTTTATAAACAGCTTTGTTGGGTGTAGTGAAAAGTGATCATAGTTTCACAAATAAACATCCATCCATCACTCGGGAAGGTTAAAAATAACAAATTTAAAAGGGGCCAGGTACAGTGGCTCACGCCTGCAATCCTAGCACTCTGGGAGGCCGAGGCAGGAGAACCCCTTTAGCTCAGGAGTTCGAAACCAGCCTAAGCAAAGACAGACCCTGTCTCTACTAAAAATAGAAAAACTAGCGGGATACTATGGTGGGTGCCTATAGTCCCAGCTACTTGGGAGGCTGAGACAGAGGCTCGCTTGAGCCCAGGAGTTTGAGGTTGTTGTGAGCTATGACACCACAGGACTCTACCCAGGGCAACACAATGAGACTCTTTCTTTAAAAAAAATAAAAAATATAAAAAAAAGGGTAGTGCCTGTGGCTCAGTGGGTAGGGCACCAGCCCTGTATAATGAGGGTGGCGGGTTCAAACCCGGCCCCAGCCAAACTGCAACAAAAAAATAGTGGGCATTGTGGTGGGCACCTGTAGTCCCAGCTACTTGGGAGGCTGAGGTAAGAGAATCACCTAAAGTTGGAGGTTGCTGTGAGCTGTGTGACACCACAGCACTCTACCAAGAGCGATAAAGTGAAACTGTCTGTTCAAAAAAAAAGAAAGAAAGAAAGAAAGAGCAAAACAAACAAGCTTAAAAGGTTCCAAAGAAATAGTCACAGGCAAGTAATATATACTCTGCTAACATCAAGCCTTGCAGCTAGCAAGCAAGCCTCATTCTACCACAGTTTTCAATCTGCATGAAGTCCCTACTGTCCTTACCATATTGTCCCAAATTTTTCCAGAGCCTCCACAAGGTCTGCTTCCACCACGGATTCACAGAGGCCTCGAACATGGACGACGGGTGAAACAGAAACTTTATGATGACTTCCACCTGCCTCCTAGCAAGAAAAAATAATTTCTACTTAAAAAAATCAAAATTATATCTTTTAGTAAATTCAACCTGCATTAAAAAGCAAATATTTAAAATAAATCCCAAACCAAACTGCAATTTACCAGTTAGCAAAAGGAGCTGCGAATAAAATCATCAATTAACTATTTGTCTAAAAAGGGAACATTCTGCCTTAATAAAAAGTTTAAAGAACTTATTAAGCAACTTATTTCAACTTAATGGAAATCTCAGAAATAATTCAGCACAAGGAAGGGCAATGGTGAGATCTCACCTAAGATGTACAATGTGAGGATGTGTTCAACATGCCCTCTGGGTGAAGGGTCAACTACTACTTGAACTTTACCTTAGAATTGAAAACAATGTAACCTAAGTATTTATACCCTCTTATTAATTTGAAAAAAAGAAATTCAGCACATTACACGAGGCATGCTACAATTGTAAATGCATACAATACTCATAATTTCATAGTTTTATCTCCCTAAAATCAAAATCTTAAGTAACTCAAAATGAACAAAAAGTCCCAATTAAGAATCTTCCCTTAATGTAAAGATTATATATAATATTCATTTTCCCTGTATTACAGATTTATGTCATCTCTTATCTGTTAATTTAGTCCTACTACACCTTAAAGTTACTCAACATGTCAATACTCATGACAACTTAAATTTATATAAGGTAACATCTTTGCTGATGAGCAAGGAATACTCAAAACTGCAAGCCCTCCTAGGCATCTACTGAATATGTATAGTTGAGTATGCTCAGTAGGATGTTTCAGAATCTAAAAGTGTAAGTTTGCTTTAAAATGCATTATCTGTAAGAATTACTTTTAAAATGGAAATAGATCTCATTTACTTAAGTTTTATTAAGACAAAGATCTCTATTTACCAATGCCACTGGGCACTTCTCTTACATCAGAAACATCAGAAACAACTTACAAATATAATCCATGTATATATAAAAGGCAATCTATTAGGTAAAGGTTTTTTCCCTCCTATAAACAGACTAATCTAAAACCACTAATATTTTACCAAACTTAACAATTACTTTAACAAATTTAAGGCTATCTAAATAACTCATCGATTTTTCTTATTATAAGACTATTAGGAAAATACAACAAATAGAATGCCTTGCCCATAAAAATTGTCAAAAGTTTAAAGAAATTGATTTAAACATAAAATAACCATAAGACGACTCTTACACTTTTGTCAAACCTTATAAATAAATTCAGTCCTTTACAAATACTAACTCCTTGGAATTTCATTTTAATTACTTATGCTCAGTCTTTTCTATGGCTAAACAGATAGTCATTACATGTTTTAAATTTGAAATGAATCACTCTGACTGTACCCTATATACATCAGCACTCTCTTAAGCAACATTAAATTAACAAATGAGACTCTGCCTAAGAAATTCAACAAGCAAATATGTATTATCATCATTATTAAATGTAACCAGAGAACAATAAGGAAAAAAGCTCTAAATACTGAATTTGTAGTATATATTTAAAACATAGTTAAGTTTAACTCTCAAAATAATTAGACAACAATAAACTGCACAATTAGCCGTTCTCACAGCTGTAATCCTAGCACTCTGGGAGACTGAGGCGAGGATTGCTTGAATGCAGGAGTTTGAGACCAACCTGAGCAAACCAAGCCTCATCTCTACTAAAAATAGAAAAACTAGCTGGGCATTACGTCAGGCACCTGTAGTGCCAACTATTCAAGAGGCTGAAGCAAGAGGATCACTTGAACCCATGGGTGTGAGGTTGCTGAGAACTAAGATGATGCCACAGCACTCTATCCAGGGTGACACGAGACTCCACCTCCAAAACAACAACACTGCACAATACATTTAAGACAGTCATCTCAGTCGATTCTTAGAAATCAGGTGGGAAAGGTAAAAAGGCAAAAGAAAACTGTACTGGCCTAAACTCTTCAGTTAGTACTTTTTGATAGCAAAGGAAAGAAGTAGAAGGAAGATTCTAGATTGAGACTAAAAATACACAACAACCAAATGAGCCTTCATTTTATAATAGTTGAAACTGCTAAAGACAACATAGTAGGGACAAATAGGGATATCTTAGGAGAAACATGAATACAGACAGGATGTTACATTGACGTAACACAATTATTGCTGTCTTAAGTATGGAAAGGTAATGGTTGTATGTGAAAGAATACCTTTATTCTTAGGAATGCTGGGATATTGAAGGATGAAGTGTCACGGCATCTACAACTTATTTTCAAATAGTTTAGGGGAAAAAGTAATATGTATACATAAATATAGACAGAGATAAACCCCAAGTGGCAAAATGGTCAAAACTGCTGAATCTAGGTTATGAGCATATTGTAATTGAACATTTTATGTAAATAAAAGGTGTTATAGTATTATATTTAAAACCTACAAACAGGTATAAAGAGTATTCAAAAATAACCATGAACCCACCAACCACTTTAATAAGTAAAACATCACCAATTGATCACATCTCCTCTTATCCTTCCCTTCCTATCACAGGTAACCACTAACCTGAATATAGTGTTAATGTGACTACTTTTCAAATTGGTCTTCTAATAAAGAAATGGATTATAGGACCAATTTTAAAAATGCCTCCAAGATCTCACTTCAACATATTATTATTTAACTATGTTTCTTAAATGGAATAGCTTGAGACCAAAATCATTCCCTAAAAGCTGGAAGATGTTAATTAAATTACATTACAATTAATTGTACATCAAGTACAATTACTTTCATACTTAGGGGAAGATAATATCACTGTATCTCAACCTCTACCCAGAAAACACATCCCATACCTCAAGTATTTCCCTTATTCCCACTCAATGAATCTGCCATTCATGAGTCTATCTACCTGGATATTTCTCTAATTTTAAATTACTTCCCCTTTGATCAGGGAGCAATGGCTCACTCCCATAATTCTAGCACTCTGGGAGGCCAAGGCAAGTGGACTGCTTGAGCTCAGAAGTTGGAGACCAGACTGAGCAAGAGTTGAGACTTCATCTCTAAAACAACTAGCTGAGTGTTGTGGCAGGCACTGGTAGTCCCAGCTACTCAGAAGGCTGAAGCAAGAGAATGGCTTGAGCCCAAGAGTTTGAGGTTGCTAAACTGATGCCACAGCATTCTACTGAGGGCAACAAAGTGAGTCTGTCACCAAAAAAAAAAAAAAAAAAACTTGCCCTTTTCTTTAACCTAAAATTTTCTCAAACTTTCTGTACTTTGTTTTATTTAAAAAAAAAAAAAAACAACAAAACCTAGGATTATTTCCAAATATAAAACTGATATATTAATGTCTTTTCAAACTATTTCTACATCCTCTCCAGATCTTAGTTCTACCCCGTCTTTTCCCCCCAAAATACTAACACCCTTTTTAAATCATTTTCTTTTTTCTACCTATACTACATTTACTAATGAAAAGAAATCTGAAATCATTTGTAGAGCTTTTTTTTACCTATTCTAAAATTACCTCTTTTAAGCATAATATGCATCTGATCCCTAAACTGATAGATAAAATCTGTATTGTTTACCCCCATCCATGTATTAATATTTTGAGAGGCCAGGTACAGTGGCTCACGCCTGTAATCCTAGCACTCTGGGAGGCTGAGGCGGGTGGACTGCCTGAACTCACAAGTTTGAGTCCAGGTTGAGCAAGAGTGAGACCCTGTCTCTAAAAATAGCCAGGTGTTGTGGTGCTACTGTGTGTCCCAGCTACTCGGGGGGCTGAGGGAAGAGAACCCTTTGAGCCTAAGAGTTTGAAGTTGCTGTGAGCTGGGACACCACAGCACTCTACTGAGGGTGACAAGTGAGACTCTGTCTCCAAAAACAAACAAACAAAAAATATATGTATGTATGTCACATCTTTCCCAGTTTAAGGACTACTTTTTAATCTTTTCTCATACAGAAGCACAAGTTTTTTCCATTTCAAATGTTTAATTATCTAGGCTTTCTCCTGGTTTATTATATCTAATACTTACCAGACTAGAAATAACATTCCACATGCATAGCCAGCAAATGAAGGAATGCCTGCAATGTATAAATACTTTCTTTTTTATAAATCACAAAATCCTGTCTTTAGGTAAACTGGGCTAACTATAATAAAGGCATTATTGGTCCCCATTATAGGCTGGTCTTTAAGGGACTGGTATTATAGTTTGGAATGGTTATGGCTAGACTGTAGTAATTTTGACTACTGCAGATTAAAGATCACACTCTACTTAGGAGGCGCCTGTGGCTTGGTGAGTAGGAAGCTGACCCCATATACCAAGGGTGGTGAGTTAGAACCCGGCCCCAGCCAAACTGCAACAAAATATAGCCAGGCATTTTTTGTGGCGGGTGCTTATAGTCCCAGCTACTCGGAAGGCTGAGGCAAGAGAATCGCCTAAGCCCAGGAGTTGGAGGTTGCTGTGAGCTGTGACACCCCAGCACTCTACCAAGGGCTATAAAGTGAGACTCTGTCTCAAAAAAAAAAAAAAAAAAAAATCACACTCTACTGAAAAGAGAAGCTCAGTAGGGTGTAAAAGAAGCTTCCATCTAAAAGGAATGTGAGGGAGCAGTGGCTCATGCCTGTAATCTAATCATAGTACCATGAGAGGCCCAGTTCTCCCATGGGAGGACTACTTTAGCTCAGGAATTCAAGACCAGCCTGATCAAGAAAGAGACCCATTTTTTTTTTAATTGTTGGGGAAGAAAACCCATCTTGACTAAAAATAGAACAAATTAGCCAGACATTATGGTGGGTGACTGTAGTCCTAGCTACTTAGGAGGCACAGACTGGAAGATCTCTTAAACCCAGTAATTTGAGATTGCTCTGGGCTAAGCTGATGCCATGACACTCTAGCCTAGGCAACAGAGTGAGACTCTGTCTCTAAAAAAATAAAAAATACAATACAAGGAATGAGAAAGGCCCTATACTAAAAACAAAACTATAAACTCACAAAGGTTAGGTACCATGTCTTTAAAGCTTTTTTATTTTCTCAATTATCTCCATGCACAACACATTCTCAACAGTCACCAAACAACTTTTTCTGGCCCCCTGTAATTATAGAATTTTAAAAGATCAATCTAAAATTCAATACCAAACATGTACAGAAGCACTGCCAAGTAATAAGCAAACTCTCCTTAAACACCTCCAAATGACATGAAACACACTGTGTGGTGACAATCCATTCCCTCCCCCCGCCCCTAGTTTTTGGCTGGAGCCAGGTTTGAACCCTCCACCTCCAATATATGGGGCCGGCACCCTATTCCTTTGAGCCACAGGTGCTGCCCCATTCATTACATTTTTAGAAAAGTCTTCATTATATGTATCCAAACCTGTCTTCTATAGTTCCCTATTCAAATGGCTTTTGGAGTCAAACCAGTAATCTTTGGACATTTGCTGGCTCAGTGGTCTTAGGATAATTACTTTTACTTTCTGAGCCTCAGTTTCTGTTAAAAGATAAAAAAATTAAAAACTCATAAATTCCTTATTGTGCATGGAGATAAATGAAACATTTATAATATGTCCAGCATAAATGAAACACATATAATATGTCCAGCATAATGCTAGATGTAGTTATTGAGTGTTCAATAAATGTAAGTTGGCACACCCTACCCTCATCTACATCTCCCTCTCCTATATAACTTTCCAATTCCTGGATTTGTAATGATTTCTTAAATCACACCTAAGTTTACCCTTCAAGCTAACTATGCTCTAGATTCTTCTGTCACTCCTCCTATGGATACACTAGAATTTATCAACATAGTGCCAAGAAATGAGTCCAGTATTTCTAGGTACCGTGTATACTCGAGTATAAGCCGAACTTGGCACCAATTTTGTGTCAAAAAATACTTGGCTTATACTCGAGTATATACGGTATATAAGATTATCCCCTTCCTTACTTTGGATACTTCATACAGAGCAAGGACAAAGTTTTAAAGGGCAGAAGTAAACATCATTTTAACTCACACTATGCTCAGAGTTAACCTATACCACATATGTTCTTTTCTTCCTTACTAAATTAAACAATTATATCACTTTACTTGGTCTCGTAATTGCAAACTGTTAACACTGGGTACTACTGACCAGAATTTTTTACATAAAATTTCAAACAGCTAGAAAGGGATTCTAACTTGCCTCTACAAAAGGAAGGTGAAAAACATTTTTATCTAATACTAGAATCTGGATACAACTTAGTGAATTTCAGTTAAAAGTTTTCTGAATTCATCACAATTCAAAAGTGTTACACATCTCTTCCCTACTTCTTCTGTTTTGTTTCTTTTTTAAAACTCCTCAACTCCCTATTATTACAGTAGTATTTTCAATCACAAAATTATGCCTTCCTCCCTAACCTCAGAGGTGGACCACTGATTAGTTGGGGGGAGAGGAGAGGAGCAAACATGGCTGATAAGAAGGGACAGAACCGGGTGTAGTGGCTCACTCCTGTAATTTCAAGAGACACCGGAGGCTGAGAAAGGAAGCTCATTTGAGGCCAGTTCACAACCACCCTGGGCAACAACAGTAAAACCTTTATCTCAAAAAAAACTTTTTTTTTTAATTAGATGGGCATGGTGTTGCGCCCTATAGTCCCAGTCCCAGCCACTTGGGAGGCTGAAGCAGGAGGGTCACTTGAGCCTAAAAGAGTTCTGAGCTGCAGTGAGTTATAATCATACTCTTGTACTCCAGACTGAGCAACAGAGCAGTCCCCATTCCTTTAAGGGGGGGAAGTGTAGATTAAATAAGGGATTTGAGAAAGAGGGTGCTCTCCTTATCTGCTAGCTATAAAAATATAACCCTAGCTTTACCATTCTACAGAACTGAAACAAGGAAAGAGACAGCATCAATCCCTATGACATCACCTAAATTCCTCAAGGTAGCCATGCCTGGAATAGTGTCACAATTTGGCTTTCCCAGTTACATGAGCCAATAAATTCCCTATCCCTATACCACTTTTGCTCATCTGAGCTATTGCTATGGCCATAATCCCTAAAACTTGCATTCAATTTCAGGGAGGAAAAAGGCAGTATGTAATGCAGAATAACAAGGTTTTTAGATATGGAGTATGTTTTCACCATTATATACATATCACCAAGTTGGACACCTGGCACATGGTAGAAGCTTTATTGTTATTTTTCAATGAGGTAAGAAATCATAAAGATCACTGAGTGTCAAAGAGGTTAAGTCAGAAAGTCTGTTGTTAGAAGAGCTAAACACCCACCCTGGGTGGCTAGAGTGCACTACTGGCTCTATTATAGCAGCTCTTTTCACTATATGTACTTACATGAAGAAACAGTCCGAGCCAAAAGCCAAAAGACAATAAAACCTACAGCTTTTCATTTCTTGCCCAAAAGTAGGCTTAACAATCCTTCCTTTATTGTAGCAGCTCACCTAGAAGAGACATAAGACACTACTGCTATGCAAGCCTTAAGACTCTAGCACACACTCCTTGAACCATTTTATTTCCAGAAGCATGGATACTATACTCGCTGTCTTAAACTTCTCTTGTGGGAGCTAAACTAACACAATGACTTCATCCCATCTCCAATCCCACATTCATCCAATAAACCATAGTAACAGTCCCACCATTTCTGTAATCCATACCCTGCAAGTATAATAGTGTAACTTGAATTCAAACCAGATTCTCTATGTGGTATATAATCCTGTTTGGAAATATAATTTTATCTTGCGATTTTGACATTTTGAAAATCCATGCATTAAAGTTTGAGAAACTCGGGCAGTGCCTGTGGCTCAGTGGGTAGGGCGCCAGCCCCATATACAGTGGTGGGTTCAAACCCGGCCCCGCCCCGGCCAAACTGCAACAACAAAAAAAATAGCTAGGCATTGTGGCGGGGGCCTGTAGTCACAGCTACTCAGGAGGCTGAAGCAAAAGAATCCCCTAAACCCAGGAGTTGGAGGTTGCTGTGAGCTATGACGCTACAGAACTCTACCAAAGGCAATAAAGTGACACTTGTCTCAAAACAAAAAAAGCAAAAAAAAAGTTTGAGAAACTCCTTAACAAATAAACTACTATGATTTGCCTGTTTATTCATTAGCAAAATAGAGTAAAAGAAAAACTTACGCCAGGCACGGTGGCTCACACGTGTAACCCTAGCACTCTGGGAGGCTGAGGCCAGTGGATTACATGAATTTACATTTGAGACCAGCCTGAGCAAAAGGGAGATCCTGTCTCTAGAAACAGCCGGACACGTGGTGGGAGCCTATAGTCCCAAGTACTATAGTCCCAACTACTTGGGAGTCTGAGGCAAGAGGATCACTTGAGCCCAAGAGTTTGAGGTTGCTGTGAACTATGACTCCACAGCACTTTACCAAGGGCAACAATGGAGACTGTCTCAAAAAAAAAAAAAAACCTTAAAAATCTCCAACATAAATTAGCACTCTACCCCAATTCAATTCCTGAAGTGGTTTTGCCAAAAGAAGCTCTAATATTTGGAAGTCAAGCTGCCTTCTTAAAAGTAAGGAGATACAGAAACTATTAACATGACCTTGAAGGTCATGCCTCGTAAATTTTAAAACACTATTTACTCCACAAGAATAAAGTAACCACATAATACTCAGCCTGGACCTCTATAATGAACACTTGTTTGACAATGTAGCACAGTGAATCTAAAAAATCCTGTAAGTTTTTGCTCCATAACAAATATGTGCCAAAAGTCATAAATTTGAAGGGTGGTTTATTTTTCATACCCAAAGAACTCTATTTATACCTTCAAATATCATGATCATTCACAAAGATCCATTCATCTTTAAGAGCATTTGTAGAACCATGATGGTGTTCTTAAATACTCATTTTTTCTCTTTAAATTTAGTTAATCTAGTATTAAAGCACTTAAGGAAACTTAATAAAACCAAACAATGTAAATCTTCAAAGTCTTCTTTCATACTTTACAAATTCCAACTAGAATGAAAAGATTGCCTATCATTGTACCTAATCTACATTTACCGTTTTTTGCGGGGGGGGGGGGGGGCAGGGGGGAAAGCGTCCCAATCCCTTGACTTGGGTAGAGTGTGGTGACATCAGTCTAGCTCACACAGCTACCTCAAACTTCTGGGTCAAGTGATGCTCCTTCCTCAGCCTCCTGAGTAGCTGGGACTACAGGTGCCCATCACAATACCCAGCTATTTTTTTTTTTGTTGTTGTTGCCATTGTTGTTTAGCTAGCTCAGGCTGTATTCGAACCTGCCAGCCTCGGTGTATGTGGCTGGCACCATAACCACTGTGCTATGGGCACTGAGCCTAATTTTTCTATTTTTAGTAGAGAGGACAGTCTTGCTCTTGCTCAGACTGGTCTCCAACTCCTGAGCTCAAGTAATTCTTCCCACATCAGCCTCCCAGAGTGCTAGGATTACAGGTATAAGCCACCACGCCCAGCCCATGTGCATTTCCTTTAATAGTGGGACCACAAAGGTATTTCTTCTTTGGGCTAAAGGACCACTGAGGTGTCAAACTCTTTTCAAGCAGATGAATTACCATATTTCTCCACGAAGCAACACTAACTGGTAGATGTCTATCTAGAGAATGCCTATTCTAATGACAGAATTTTATCATGTACAATTTCTATAGTTGCAATGATTTCAAAATAGTAATAAAAATTAAGAGCCTGGCATGGTGGCTCATGCCTGTAATCTTAGCACTCTGGGAGGCTGAGGCAGATGGATTGCTGAGCTCAACAGGTTCGAGAACAGCCAAAGTGAGATATCATCTGTAATAGCCAGGCATTGCGGCAGGTGGCTGTAGGCCGAGCTATTTGAGAAGCTGAGGCAAGAGAATCGTTTGAACCCAAGAGTTGGAGTTACTGTGAGCTGTGACACCATAGCACTCTATGGGACAAAGTGAAACACGGTCTCCAGAAAAAAAAAAAAAAATAGTACCAAAAATTACATAAAGAAAAAAACTTTCCTTAGTTTTCCTTCTTCTTCTTTTCTAAGAAAACACAGGATCTTGCTCTGTTGCTTGGGCTAGAGTACAGTGAGGTATCTCAGACTCCCAAGCAGATTATAGATAGGTATAAGCCACCATGTCTGGCCCTTCTTTAGATTCCTCTGTACAATATTGCTTCTACTGGGGCAGCACCCATAGCTCTGTGAGTAGGATGGCTGCCACATACATGGAGGCTGGCAGGTTTGAACCCAGCCTGGCACTGCTAAACAACAATGACAACTGCAATGTGAGGCCACAGCACTCTACCCAGGGCGACAGGTTGAGACTGTTTCAAAAAAAATAAATAAATTAAAAAAAAAAAAAAAAAAATATATATATATATATAGAGAGAGAGAGAGAGAGAGAGAGAGAGATAGATATATAAGTTCTATTGTTAAAAGCAATTAACCCTTTCCTAAGAAACAGAGAAGATAAAAATCAGAATTTATAACTCAATATAAATTCCTGCCTGGGTGACTTAAATGCTGCATTAATTTAGTCACTGAACTACTGCGTCAGATGAGAAAGGTCAACGCTCATATTTTATAGACTAAGAGACCTCAGAGTTGTAATTAACTTTCTGAAGCTCACATAAATGGCACCCTAGCTAAGACTCTCCCCAGACCCCGCTCAATGTGTTTCCTTTATTCACACTTCCAAGTTACATTATGAATATTTCAAACAACTAGGCACAAGAGTAACAGCTAACCATGGGAAAATTTTATTTAGAGGAAAAAAATGTTCCTTAACTTTGTTGGAAAGTGAGGCATCACGTTCTCGCAATTGGAAACTTTAACGCTACTACTGACCAGAATTTTTTACATAAAAATTCAAACAGCTAAAGACGGCTTCTTATTTGCCTCTTATAAAAGGAAAATAAAAAACATTTTTATCTAATACTAGAACATATGTGTACAACTTTGTAAATTTCAGTTAAAAGTTGGTTGAATTCATCACAATTCAAATGTGGTACAGGTTTTAAAAACATCTAAGTCATTAATACAGTGGAAGTGCACCATAAAAGGACAAAAACATTTGCTGTGCTCTGTTTCCTTAAAGTCTCCATCCCACTGAAGTTGAATAACTGTTAATACTTGCTGTGGATAAAGTGATTTTTACATTCCTTCCGCCTCTGGTTAAGGTTTCTGGTAAGAGAAAAACAAGACTCTAGGAAAGTATTTAAGGCAGCCCTGACTTCAGTTCCTCCTTTACTGGGGCTAACAGGGAATAGAAAGCCGATACAAGTATGGAACAATCATCGCAAAACTAACGGGTAGTAAAGAAGACACGCCGTGTTTGCACAGACTAACTTTTTCTAAGGGACCTAAGGAGCGAACGCCTGGGAGCAATTTGTCATTTAGTTACAGCTCTCCGAGGAGCCCACTGCCCTCAGTGGAACCGAGGCAATCATCCTGCGACAGTGACCGGCGCCCGGCCACACCGGGCAGAAGGGACTGCAGGCGGCCGGCGGTCCCGACGCTGGCCCCGAGCCCGACGAGTTAAACTAACAAAAGAGCTAATCGCCCCCCGGAGCGGAAGCAACGCCTCCTTGCCGCCCCCGCCCCGCGACCCTCCCCAAGTTCAGGGCCCCGCAGCCGAGTCCGCTGCGGGGCCTGCAGCCAGACTGGGGCCGGGTTCACAATCGGGGTGCGGGAAACAGGCAGAGGCAAGACGAGAACGCCCTAAAGGAAGAGTCGACGCTTTCCCAGCGGGTCAGCGCGGCAGGAAAGGTAAACGCAGCGGGCAAGAGGCCCCGCCGCCGGCCCTGCTTCCCGGGGACCGCCAGGCACAGCGGACGGGACGCCGCGCTTTGTTACCGGCTGTGAGAAGCTCCGGCCGCCGCCGCCATCGCCCCCGCTCCGGGGCACCGCTTCTCGGCGGTTCTCGCCTTCCTCGGCCGAGTAGTCGATCTCCCCCTCCTCGGTCTTGAGGCGTTTGGCCTGGCTCTCGTACTCCCGGTCCTCCTCGTACGTCTCCCTGGGGGAAGAGGAGGAGGAGGACATGGCGGCGGCCGGAGGGACCGGTGGGCAGGCGGGTGGTGGTGGCGGTGGGGCGCCGGCCTCAGATGCCGCCGACCAGTCCCCGCAGCGGGCAGCGCCTCTTCAGCGAAGGTCTCCGCGGCCCGGCCGTCCGCTGGGGCCGCGCGCCCAGGAGCCGGGTAGCAGAGGACAAGGGGGCCCTTACAGGGGGCGCCCCGGGAGAAGGCTCCCGAGCGGCCGCTCCCCTTTATTACCGAGCCAACATGCAGCCTCTCCCTCCTCCGTCTCCACTGAGAGCCCCGGGGGAGCGAATCTAAGGATGGGGACGCGACCGCGGCTTCCGGTCTTCCCTCCTCCCCTAATCCGCTCCCAGCCGCCCAGGCTGAGCCTCCGCCCCCGCCTTAGCGGCCGTCGCGCAGGATCGAATCCAGCCGCAGCCCGCGGGAAGCGCCCCCCCCACCAGCCTGGGTTCTGCTCCCTATTGGCAGGGGAAAAGTCGACCAGCCTTCCCATTGGCTGTGAGTGCTGCTCGTCAAAAACTGCCGGCGTCCCGGGTCTCCTCCCGGCCTGCGCCTTCTGAACTCGCCGCGGGCATGTGAACCCCGGCGGCGCAACGCCCGCCCCGCGCCCGCGGGAGCGGTTGCAGCCGTTGGCGCTGTGAGGCTCCTACCCGAGGCCAGGCTTGGAGTGAACCCAGTGGGCGCTTCGGCGAGCGGTGCAGCCGGGGCCAGGGCTGCGGGTGTTAACCGCCTTCCCGCTAATTTAAATGCTTTTATTCTCTTCAAAAGAGGATGAGGAAAACCTCTAAAATCCCTGCAGACATACACCACCACAGAGCCCTAAAACTGCAAGGGATGAGGGGAGGAAAGGGTTTAGAACCATAAAATTTGCCTTCTAGCCTTCCCACTATGTCGTGTGCAAAATGTAATACAAGTGGGTGGACTGTCCTCCCGCCCCTAACTAGTTATTAGACAACAGCTGTCGACGTTTACTGAGTGCCAGCGAAGTGCGAGTCCATAGTTGACGCTCTGCACTGGCGAATGTCAGTTTGAGCGTTTGTCACTGACTTGGAATCTGGGCCCTTCTGTACCCGCAGCATAGGAGACTTGTCTGCGTAAGTCCCTGCTCCAATAAATAGAGGGTCCGGCAGAAATAACACCCTTTTGTGCTTATGATTTTGTAATGAAAGATCGGTATAGATTACCAGCTCATAAAAACGGGGCGTTATTTGTGCCTTTTTTTCCCCCTGTAATTCTCATTATTTGCGTGTAATTCTGTAACAATGTGACACTCAAGCACAGAAGGTCCCTACTCCTGCCGGACCCTGAATTTTAAACCTTCCATATTAAATCTCGTCCTTCATCCCAATTCTTTCTCTTCTGGACAATCTATTTCACTTTATCATTTATTTTCAAGAGATACAAAAGCCTATCAAAATCCTGTTTTGTCCTTTGGAGCACAGCTCACTTCCTCTGTGATTCTTCTTCAGGGTTCTTCCAAGATTTTCATTTCTGCGTTCTCTTTTTGCAACAGGGCCCTTTGCAAACTTACCTTACTTAAGATGTTATGTTTAATTAAAAAAAAAAAAAAAATAGGAGCGCTTGAGGACAGGAACTGTGCATTTTACATCTTTGTAACTAGTTCTTGTACAATCGCTGGCACAATTTGGGCACCCAAAAATGCTGAATGAGTCGTCCTTGGGAAATAAAAGTCCAGTGTATCTTTCAGAAGAGAACCTGGCAAGTCGAAGGCAACCTAACTGCCCTTTGTTAGCCTTTGTAGGATTGCCAGAGATCAACAGCCTCTTGTGTTCTGTTGTCCTTCTCTCTCAGAAGTGGCCTTTTCCTAACAGTGTGGATTGTTGCCTCCTCCAGCCCAGTTCTCTCCTTTCCAAAGTAACTTCCTCCCCAAAAGCTATTTTTATTTATTGCTGACAATGCTTTAACATACATTGTTTTGTACTTTGTAATTTACATTGCCTGTCATTTGGAATCCAATTGCAAGATGTTCCACAACGCAGTACAGCCCTAATCAAATTTGTGTGCAGCTGCAGGTATACATTGATAGAATAAACTAAAAAAAAATTCTAATTTTTTTCAATTAAAATAAAATGAAAGTATCAAAGAGGGAGCTACAGAGCTGGCTATAGATGAGAAAAAATGTCATCAGCAGAAAATGCTACAATGATTCGGGAAAATAAGTAGCAACAAGGGAAACAACTATACAATTCTGTTTAAAGCCTAGTCTATTGATTTAAATGTCGCCTAACATATTCAGAATGCAGTGACATGGCCTGGCCTTCAGCATGTTAAGACAGAAAGGGTCAAAAAACTAAGGTTTAAAAATCCTAGTTTAGGACCAGGCACAGTATTCTTTGGGAGGCCAAAGTGGAAGGATTGCTTGAGGCCAGGAGTTTGAGACCAGCCTGAGCAAGAAGTAGACCCCAACTTTACAAAAAATACAAAATTTAGCCGGGCATAGTGTCATCTGCCAGTAGTCCCAGCTTCTCAGGAGACAGGAGGATCACTTGAGCCCAGGAGATTCAGGTTGCAGTGAGTTATGGTGACACCACTGCACTCCATCCTGGTTGACAGAGCAGGAGCTTGTTAGAGGAAAAAAAAAAACAAAATCTTGTTTATGTGTTATCTTTAGAATCCAGTGTGCTTTTAGTGGTAGTGTCAGCAGCATCAAAGATCAGGAAAGAATGAATCAATTTGTAAACTTGCTTACAAAGGAAATTTCTTTGATAAAGTGAGATAGGCCATTCCCAAGACTTTTTTAATTTGCCCAAACTAAAAGAGACAGAAAAGTTGGGAGCTCAAAACTTTGAATTATTTTTCTTTACAAAAAACAAAACAATAGAATATTCATGAGGTATTTAAGAATGATCAGTGGCACTTACTGTCTTTTGTTAAGTATGAGTGACTATTTGTTAATATTATCTATATTTTCATATGCAAGGTAAATTTAGTTTGATAAATTCGATTTACTCCCAACTGTGAATTTATTAGGCCTTATACAAACTATCCAAATATTACATGTGAGGGTGAAAATATTTTAAATTTACCTATGGATTATGCCAAGGTCATAAAATGTAACTCTCATATATGTAAGGAAACCCAGCCAAACCTATTCCGCTGTACTCAGCATTCACTTTACTCATAGTACGTTAAGAGTCAATATCTGCCTGTATTAAGCCGAGTGAGGTGACTCATGCCTGTAATCCTAGCATTCTGGGAGGTCGAGGCAGCTGGATTACCTGAGATCAGGAGTTCCTGGAGACCAGCCTGAGCAAGAGCCAGACCCCATGTCTACTAAAAGTAGAAAAACTAGGGGGGCAATGTGGCAGGTGCCCAGCTTCTTGGGAGGCTGAGATAAGAGGATCACTTGAGCCCAAGAGTTTGACATTGGTGTGAGCTATTAGGCCATAGCACTCTCACCAGGGTGACTGAGTGAGACTTGGCCTCCCAAAATATATGTGTGTATGGATGGATGGATAGATACATAGATGCCTATGTTCAACTTTATTCTTTTCGTGACTAGTACAAATCAAAATGTTTAGTAAAAATTATTGAAGGAATAAAACTTAGGAAGCAGTTTTAAAGGACATCAGTCAGTTCACTGATTGTGAATGACATTTGAGCTTGTTGTAGATGAGTTGTTCAGACAGGACAATAAGTTCTTTGATAAGGAAAATGCTAGCTAGCTCATCACTATGTCCTGAGAAGAGCTAAAGAGAGAAGACATAAATTGCATTCTGCATGGGTTTACTTAGATAGATAAATGACACACTGCCCAATAGCCCGAAATGCCCAAGAAAATGAGAAACAACTCCTAAATGCTATGACCATCTGGAACGTCTTGTGCATTACCTTTGTCCAACTTTCTGAGTGCTTGATTGAATTGGCTGCTGTTGAATAGAGCTGGCAGCAACCACAAGCTCCCATTGCCACATCCTGAAGGGGATTCAGGGATAATACTGGAGTGGGAGACAGGCCTAGGGTAGGCATCCGGAAACTTGAGACTCAAGGCCTTTATTCCTAAATTGCCCTTAGTTAATCTCATTACTGACCTAAGTAAACTAATTTATAAGACACTGTGCTAGATGATGAGGGGTCTTGAAAACTGTATGAGCTGCCCCCCCCCCCCCCTTGAAACCTGCAGCTGAGTTAAGGAAACAAGGCACATACCCAAGAGGTAGACTACAAGGCACAGGTACAATAATACCCATGCAATTATAATAACAACCACATATTGTGTGCCAGTCACTGTGCTAACAATTCTGAGAGAAACCCTCTACCAGAGGCATTATTGTTACTCTACTCATTATGCAATTAAAAAAAAACAGTCTAATCTCCCCTACAGTCGGAGTTAATAAACTGGAGAGCCAGGATTGGAACTCAAGCAATCTGATTCCAGAGCCAGTACTTTTGATCAGAGGATGATTATTTAAACATTGTGTTATTTAGTACCCCCTGGACATACAGGTCTAATTTATAGCCACTTAACATGTCACTAATTCATTCTCTAAATTATACCTGGATTTATGCAGTTGTAATTCTGGGAAGGGCCAAAAAGGTTAGTTTTCACCATTTGCAATTATATAAGGAAATTCAATTTACTTCTATGGGAAATTACAAGTACAATGCACTGTTAATTTTTACATTTAATTTCTATAGAAAAAGCCCAGAAATTATGTGAAAAGTGTCACCATTTTCTAATAAATGCTTCCTTTGAACATGCAAATTGTGAGGTTTTCACACCGAAACTCAATTTCCAATATTACTGTCATTTCATTGACTATACAAAACTTATTTCCTACCTCAACTCTTGTATAATGAAAGTCAAACAAAGCCTCATGTACATCTTACTATGAGCCATATTTCCAAAGGATTAGAGCCAAACAAGTTATGATCAAGACAACATGTTTAACATGAAATCCAGCTATTCACAGACAAATCAATTAATTTCTATGAAATTTTGCTAAATCCAGAGTGCACTATTTCTGATAATATGACCTTGCTTGTTTGACAGCAATCACGGAGAAGGAGTACTATGGTGCTGATGCTGAAAGTAGCCCCTTTCATTCTACCCACATTTGCTTAGTTATGGTCAAAAGAAGCCACAGCTCCGGGAGGATGCTCCCTGCAGGAAATGCGCTGAGCAATATTATCTCCAGGTGCAGTGTAGTGTAACCACAGTGGTATACTCTGTCAGGAACTGTCAAGCACAACTGCTCTGGGGCCCCGGCTGCCACAGTGGCCTTTAAAAAAAAAAGTTAAAAAAATTTCGGGTGGCGCCTGTGGCTCAGTGAGTAGGGCGCCGGCCCCATATACCAAGGGTGGCGGGTTCAAACCCAGCCCCAGCCAAACTGCAACAAAGAAATAGCCGGGCATTGTGGTGGGCACCTGTAGTCCAAGCTGCTTGGGAGGCTGAGGCAAGAGAATCACCTGGGCCCAGGAGTTGGAGGTTGCTGTGAGCTGTGTGACTCCACGGCACTCTACTGAGGGCAATAAAGTGAGACTCTGTCTCTACAAAAAAAAAAAAATTAATTATGATAAATTTGCAAAAATAAAACATTGACCTCAGAAGGACTCACACATTTACCAGATAATGACAGGCAAAATTCAGATTCTTATTATTGGTTACTGCCACTTAACCTTAATCTTAAAAATAATATTGATAATATTTAAATTACAGTAATCTCCTCTTTATCTGGCACCCATGGGAATTGGTAGATTACAGATAAATGTGGTTTCTGTTTGCTTGAGAGTTACTATTAAAAATAGGGGGCCTAACTAATTCTATGCCCCGTACTATATCAGGCCATACCATAAACTCTATATTGATTTGATATTAATATCAAAATAAACTAATTAAAAGCAAATTAAGACAAAGACAAACTTTACTTACTATAACACAGTTTTACTGTATTTTTAGAAAGCTTTATAAATGCAGTATGCAATTTTAGTTAAATGGCAGTCAGTGTGGTTTTGAACTTCACTACCATGTTTTTTGAGTCTTCACTACCATCTTCAAGTAACACGCATTAACACTTAAAACTGCTACAGAGGCCGGGCATGGTGGCTCATGCCTCTAATCCTAGCCCTCTGGAGGCTGAGATGGGTAGATTGCTTGAGCTCAGGAGTTCAAGACCAGCCTGAGCAAGAGTGAAATCCCTTCTCTACTAAAAATGAAAAACTGAGGCAAGAGGATCACTTGAGAGCAAGAGATTGAGTTTGCTGTGAGCTATGAACGCTATAACACTCTGCCAAGGGTAACAAAGTGAGGCTCTATCTCAAAAAAAAATAAAATAAAATAAATAATTTTTAAAAACTATAGAGAACACATAGGAGCTGCAGGAGTGATGCACAAAGTCCCAGTAGCCGCACTTTAAGTGATCAACAACCACATAAAAAGTGGCTACCGCATTGGACAGGTTTGGCCTGGGCAGTAGCATAGGGAATAACTGTATCTCATTCATCTTTGTGTTTTTAACACGTAGAACATTGCCTGGCACTTACTAGATGTTTGTTGATAAAATTAAGGCCCTCTTTCTCTGACACAGGAAACAAAGCATAAGTTTTGCAAACTATGTCTATAGAAGTATCTCAAAGACTGATCTAAAATTTTATTTTCTCCTTACTCATCACTTTTAAAATATAACCTCATTTTTCAAGTAACCAGATAGGACTCATTTTGTGTACCAGATGTACCAAAATACATATGATTTAAATCTGTAAATCAACTTATTATAATAAATGTGAGAGAGGCATTGAACAAAAAATTTCCTATTGTGAATATTTTCAAAAGTGAAAATTCCTTTACAAAGCAAGTACTCTCTGATTTTCTTTTAAATACATCATTATGGGCGGCACCTATAGCTCAGTGAGTAGGGCACCGGCCCCACATACCGAGGGTGGCGGGTTCAAACCCAGCCCCTGCCAAACTGCAACAAAAAAATAGCTGGGCATCGTGGCAGGCGCCTATAGTCCCATCTGCTCAGGAGGCTGAGGCAAGAGAATCGCTTAAGCCCAAGAACTGGAGGTTGCTGTGAGTCCTATGATGTCGTGGCACTCTACTGAGGGGGGTAAAATGAGACTGTCTCTACAAAAAAAAAAAAAATTATAAATAAATAAATACATCATTATATAAAAATCAGAATTTGCACTGAATTGAGGAATTAGGCAAATAAATGTAGTTTTCTTTCAAGATGTTATGATAACCATCTGATATTGAAAACATTGTAGGATAAATTTAGTATTATTACTAATCACAAATAACCAGCCCTATACAGCACTATACACAAAGCAGTGTCAAATGCATTGTCTCATTTGATTCTAAGAGAAACCTTATGAAGTAGACAGAGCAGGTCCTTACTGTCTCCATTTGGCAGATGAAGTTTAGGAAGACTAATTTTTGGTCTCTAATTCCCATCTTCTTTTCACTATATCAACAAGTACATATGAACTATCTATGGACTACATGGGGAATTGAAATTTTGAATTTTTCTGCCCTATTTGGACAGATCTACTTTCCTGGACATAAAATTTTTTAAGCAACCTATAGTTTATGTGAACTAAAACTATTGTTTTACACCTCTAAGAAAAAAGTATCTGTCTCAGTATCTGTTTATAGAAGGCCCTCAATAAATATATGCTAAAATTTCAGCGAATATGTGCGTTATCCTTCAAACAGGTAGAGCAGACTATATCAGCCAGAGTTAGTTGCAGAGAATATAATATCCTGCACTTAATCTAAGCTAGAAGTATTGAAGCACTTGAGAAATTGAGAATACTAATGGAGTAACTTTCAAAAGCACCCTCAGAAATGGAAAACCTAATGAGCTATGCTCTTCCTCATTGAGAAGCTGACAGTTCTAACACTACACCACTATGGCCACAGTCTGGAAGCCACAATGATCAGGAACCTGCTACTTCAGTGGCTGGCTCCAGAATCATACCACACCAACTAAAATCTGCACCAGCAAAGTAGATGCACCGCCCATACTTCCTGATACTCATGAAGCTAATAACTGAACATCGGAACCTCTATACCTCTGTTACAGAAGAAAAAAATGCCTCCACAGCCATGCCCAGAATGAGAAACTATTTTCCAGATCTCATACTTCGTAAGAGGCATCCAGTTGCTGAAACCTAAGTACTTGCATAATAATAGCTGCAAGAGATTCAGGAGGATGCAATTTTCCTGTCTCTAAGACAGGAAAGCATACTTGAAGGAGGTTGAAATGGCTATTAGGTGAATCCTTTTTATCCTCCACACTTCCCTGAAGAAATGAATGTTTGGTTTAAGTAGACCATATACTTTGTATTGCACACTTGTAGAATACTGAAAAAAATCTTACACATATGTATTAGAGAAACTCCATGATGAAAAGAAATTCATAGGGTTAAACAAACCTCAAATCCCAGGAAGTGCCATTTTAGGAAAAGTTCCACCAGGAGAAAAGAACATTTTAGTGATTTGCTGTTTTGTTAATGTCCTGTAAGTTCAACATCCCATCTAGTTATATTGCCCACTATTTTCTTGATTGGTACTCTTAAACTTCAATGTGCATATAGATTACTTGGAAATTTTATGAAAATTCTGATTCAGTAGGCTGAGATGGAGCATGCAGTTCTACATACTGTATATACTCGAGTATAAGCCGAGTTTTTTCCGGCACAAAATTTGTGCCGAAAAACCCGAACTCGGCACAAATTTTGTGCCGAAAAAACTCGGCTTATACTCAAGTATATACGGTATCTAACAAGCTCCCAGGTGATGCTGATGCTGCTGACAAGAAGACCATATTTTGTTTTTATTTTTGTTTTTGTTTTTGTTTTGAGACAGAGTCTCACTTTGTCATCCCTTTGGTTGAGTGCTCTGGCATCATAGTTCATAGCAACCTCCAACTCTTGGGCTCAAGCAATCCTCTTGCCTCAGTTTTTCTATTTTTAGTAGAGATTGGGGTCTCAATTTTGCTCAGGCTGGTCTCAAACTCAGAGCTCCAGCAATCCGCCTGCCTCAGCTTCCCAGAGTGCTAGGACTACAGGCGTGAACCACCCAGCCCAGACTGAGAAGACCATATTTTGAATAGCAGCATTTTAGATAAGCCTTCTCCATCCCAACTGCCCAGTGAATGAAGTATGCTAAGATAATGTTCCCAACCCTTGGGCCAACTAAGTGAGGTTAGCTTTAGGCAAAGCCTCCAGGCCAGTTGACTCTAACTTACACCAGTATGCCATTCAAATATTAATATTCTCTATCTGTGCCATGACATAGGAAGCATTGCACTATTTGAATAAAATATGCCAGTTACTGAGTCTTGGTCAAATATTGGCCAACATGCATGCTCTTTTTCAAATCTTTTATTAGCATCAGAAATTGAGGGGCTCGGCACCTGTAGCACAGTGATTATGGCATCAGCCACATACACGGAGGATGGTAGGTTTGAACCCAGCCCGGGCCAGCTAAACAACAATAACAACTGGAACAAAAAATAGCCAGGTGTTGTGGTGGGCGCCTGTAGTCCCAGCTACTTGGGAGGCTGAGGCAAGAGAATTGCTTAAACCCAAGAGTTTGAGGTTGCTGTGAGCCACAGCACTCTACCCAGGGCCACAAAGTGAGACTCTGTCTCAAAAAGAAAGAAAGAAAGAAAGAAGGAAGGAAGGAAGGAAGGAAAGAAAGAAATTGAAAAAAAACATTAAATATTCTTGGAACACATTAAGAGAACTAAGGATCTAAAAATAGCAGTAATCCACTAGCATATCACCACATCGATTCTTATAATAAAGATTTATTATAAGATTTCAGTGAGAAGAAAAGTATTAATACATCTTTTTATCTCAATCTGAAAACATGGTCTCTGAGATGGCTTCATTTCTACAGATGATATCAATATGACCACATGAATGAAGAAGAAAGTTAATATGCATGATTGTTTGCATAGTTCAATGATTTTTACCGAAAAGAAATGAAAATGTACAGAACTGACTCTTGGGAGTATTTCTACATGAATACTAACTTGTATATCTGCAATTGACACATAGAAGTTTTTTTGTTTGTTTGTTTTTTCTGGTCCTGCAGACAGTGAGACAAACTCTAATCTTTATAAACTAGGTAAGGCAACAGTTCTACCTACTCAGATGGAATTATTTTCCTAAGTGGCAACATTTCAACTACTTTGTAACTCCCTCTTCTCCCCCCCACCCCCCACTTCCCAGCCCCATCAACCATCTAGAGGTGGAGCACCAGGGGAAATAAATACTGGTGACAAAAGAAGAGAGTTTTGTAACCACAGCCTTGCTAAAGAGGAATCAGAGTTGTACGTGCGCTGTAATGTGACATTCTGAACCGTCAGGACCCTGCCAGGGCACTGGACACTGTACCCAGGGAAGGAACACTAGAAGAGGAAAGAAGGGTGATAAAAACTGAGATTACCAAAGATGAGATTTAATCTACTTCACAACTTTTTAAAAGATTAGATCTGCCCAGTCTTGTCACGGAGAAGGAAGATTGTCTAATTTCCTCTAGATTATCAAAGTCCCACTCTTAACGTTCAAATATAAGAGCTAAATAGGGTAAAAAAGACAAATGATCTAGACATTAAATGGATTGAAGCTTCAAGCCTCTATTGATTGCTATTTAATTTACTTCCTGGCATTTTGGAGGGATCTGTGACATTGCAGGCATCACAGTTGAACGGTAGGTCAGATTCAATGATTCATAATCCAGTTGATAGCATTGATAGAATTCTGTGACAGAATGTTTCTCATTCTCAGACACCCACAGCTACAAAATGAGTTGCCCTCAACTCCTGTTCTAGCCTTCTCCTCTAGCCTTCCTTCTTCTGCAGTAAGAGTTTCAGCTTGGCATGCAGCCACCCACTTAGAGAATACATTTCCCAACCTTCCTTGCAGCTTGGTGTGGTCGTGTGACAAAGTTCTTGCCAGTGAAATATGAGGAGAAATGATAGCACATCTTGTGCATCATTTGCTTCAAAAAAAAATTGTTTGTCCCCCATGTCCTCTCTACCTCCTTCCCATGTGCAGGAGAACAGATGAGGTGCTCAGCTCCCACCACACACTCGCTGTAAGATTAAAGGCACTCCATACCAGCATGATTCTTATGGAGCAGAGTCACCACCCCCACTCCCAGCCTGGAACTCACATTTCCAGACAGTTACATGAGAGACACAATTTTCTATTTTGCTCAAGTACCTTATTTTGGGATCTGTTATTTATAGCATTTTCCGCCTATACCTAACATATCTATGGTAAGCCTCCAAGCAGGGAAACGGAATTGCTAGAAACCACAGCTTTGTTTCTATATACTGTATTCTTGTATACTTTTCAATTTTTTGTGCCAGTACGCATATTCTCTAGTTTTAAAAAATCCCTCAATCCATTCGTGTGTTAATGCCTTTGTAATCCTGTTAAATTAAACAAAAATTGGTATTATCTTCCTAGAGTTTTTCGTCTTGGGAGGAAAAGCTATGTATTTGTCCCCAGACCTTTGATACCTTGGCTCCCACCACCAACCTTACCATATATTTCTAGCAGAGTCTGATAACAAAAGCAACAATCTTTAAATCATTAAGTGTAAGGATAACTGTAAAGACTAATCATGATGTGATGGCCTTTGTGTGTTTCCATAAAATCATTATGGAAAGCTTTCCATGCTATCATCAATCATTATGGAAAGCTTTCTATGCTATCATCTCATCTGCCCCAGGGAAGTCAGTTACATTCAGCTAGTTACTTCATGTATTACCATTCCTACATTCAACAAATTTTGTTTGTTTGTTTAAGACAGACTCTGACTCTGTTGCCCAGGCTAGAATGCCATAGCTTTAGCCTAGCTCACAGCAACCTCAGACTGCTGGGTTCTAGTGATCCTCCCGCCTCAGCCTCCAGAGTGGCTGGGACTATAGGCACCCACCACAACACCTGACTGATTTTTTTTGTTTTATTTTTAGTAGAGATGGAGTCTCACTGTTGCTTGGGATAGTTTCAGACTCCTGAGCTCAAATAATCCAGCCTCAGCCTCCCAAAGTGCTACCTAGAATAACAGTCATGAGCCACCACACCCTGCCAGCAAACTTTTATGATATACATCTCAACCTGATCCTGTGGTGGGCCCAGATATAGGGATGAATAAGACACAGTTCCAACCCTTTCTGTGTCCATGCCAAGTACACATATTGTAAAGAAGGCTACAGCAGATGGTTATACCTTTTGCAAACACAGTGGGTAACATGAGTGGGTAAAAAGATATCCACCCTGTGCCTAAAATCACATCATCTACTCAAAAGTTAAAACTGTCAGAGAGGCTCAGGGCAGGTCTGCGTGCGCAGCATGACTCCAGTTCCCAGGTGACTTCGGAGCCACCAGTTTCTTATAACACCTCACCTCTTTTAAAAATTCTATGAAGAAAGATGGCAGCTGAGTAACAGCTTCCCTGCAACTGGGCATGGCGAGTCTGGGGAGACAAGAATCCAGACGTCTCTGGCTGGTGGGATCTGCCTATGATCATCCCTTTGAGGATACAGGCAGCCAGCAAGGGACTTCTGGACCCCAGGAGGAGGACAAAAACAGTGGAAAATGGGCAAGTGGCTGCGTGTGTTCGATCAACCTAATCACACTGGCAACTGTGAGTACAAGCAGCAGTGAGACTGCAAACTGGAAAGGCCTTACCTGTGAACTTTTTTGGTGTTCTTGGACTTGGCGCTCAGTTGAGCTGCCTTGGGGAGAGCTTGAGCAAAAGTGTGGAGAACTTTGGGCATTGTCTGGGG
>CAUYPK010057668.1:0-34706 GCA_963574355.1 Loris lydekkerianus | reverse complement strand
ACTCTAAGACCAAAAGTTGACTTTATCCAAGTGCCCAACAATCCACGAATGGATTAATAAATTGTGGTGTATGTACACCATGGAATATTATGCAGCCTTAAAGAAAGATGGAGACTTTACCTCTTTCATGTTTACATGGATAGAGCTGGAACATATTCTTCTTAGTAAAGTATCTCAAGAATGGAAGAAGAAGTACCCAATGTACTGAGCCCTACTATGAAACTAATTTAGGGCTTTCACATGAAAGCTGTAACCCAGTTACAACCTAAGAATAGGGGGAAGGGGGAAAGGGAGGGGAGGGAGGGGGAAGGTGGGTATAGGGAGGGGGATAGGTGGGATTTCGGTGCATCTTACAAGGGTATATGTGAAACTTAGTGAATGTGGAATGTAAATGTCTAAGCACAATAACTAAAAAAAAGCCAGGAAGGCTATGTTAACCAGTGTGATGAAAATGTGTCAAATGGTATGAAGCTAGTGTATGATGCCCCATGATCATATCAATGTACACAGCAATGAGTCAATAAAAAAAAAAAATTTGAAATTTAAAATCAAACTCTCAAAGAAAATTATAGTACAACAGACTTTCCCAAAATTGTCTTCAAAGTGCAATGTAATTTTAATAGTTTTAGTGAATGTAGATCTCTGACTCTAAACTCATTTATCAGAAAGAATAAAGATTTACATTTAGTGTACATTCTAGGGCGATGGAAGAGTTGAAGACATCTTCTGATATTGCAAAGTTGAATTACTTAAATTCACTTTATTTGATAAATGTCTTGCAAAGTGAAGAGTAGCCTTAATGAAATAAATACTCCACAGAGCACTTTAATAAAAAAAAAAAAAAATGTTATAGAAAGCACTCTTAGAGAAAGGAGAAAGAGGTTTTCATGGAAAACCACAAATTATATATTTCTATACCATGGCAAGGAGAAAATGCTGTAAGAATATTGTCAATGAATAATCTCTGTTGTTATGAAGGATAAAGAAAATATACCTTATCACTCCATGTTGAAAATATTGAATGTATTAAATGGAGCACAACCAAAAATTTTTAGAACATTAGGTATTTGTTAATTTTTAAATAAGTAGAAGTCGATTTGTTCTTTTCTTTCAGAGATGGAAAAATAATCCCATTTTAGTGATAAAAAAAAAAAGTAGGAAAGAAAAAATGTATATATAGTTACATATGTGTGTGATTACAAATTATTACGTAAGATCTTCAGCTTATTGCTTACCCTGTAAGAGAACACACAGTTCCAATGGCCCCTATGTCCATGTTGATTGTCATTTGACAGTTCCTGTTTTTTTTCACTCAGTCTTTATTAGTAACAAGTCAGGAGTTACCATTTCAAAGAATAATACATCTTCTGATTTTTCATTCTTCAATGAGCTTGGAAGTCGTCACTCTTATCTTCAAAACTAGAAAAAATCTGAACAATCTGAAAATCAACAACTCTTCTTAAATCCAGGGTACTGAATTGAGGTTACAGAGAAAATTGCCACCACCACCCCCCTCAAACATGAGGGACATAGGATAATACAGTTTTCCAGGAGCAGAAACCTGCATTTGAAGCCAGCACTAATAGAACATTTCAAACCATAATTAATAATTTGCAGAAGGCTCTGTGTGTATAGTCATGAAATTTCAGAAACATGAGGTGCTCCCAGTTTTAGGAGGGCCCCACACTTTCAAGTGTATTATCTCTAAGAGCCGTATCAAATTCTGACTATGAAGATATGAGTAAAACTTCTTGTAGTGCTTCTGGCAAAGATTGGGGGAAAATATTTCAAAATATGCCCCGAGCTCTATATTCTCCCTAACAAGGCCTTCTCCCACAGGGAACTATGTTAGCAGAGCCTAACAATTGGACTTTTACCAAAAGCCTAATAAACATGGGAGAAAGCACATGCACAACTCCAGTTTTTGTGTAGCTTTTAGCAACATGGGGAAAGGGAAATACCCAAGTCAGACTTATTAAGACTGAAATCTAATAATAGAACTATAGCACAGACTGGAAGGATGCGTAGCAGCTGGTTGGTCAAAGAAGAGAAAGAAGTCTCCCCAGCTATCACCAGGCATCAGAAATAGCATATGTGAAGGACATCAGCTAGGAAGCATTTTGGTATATCTGACAATAAATAAATGAATAAGCCAACGGACAAAAGAAGGCTATAGGGGGTTGTGAGGAAAGGGTGGCTGTGCCTGGAAACCTATGAGAGGTTGAGATCACATCACAGGGTCTTAGTTTTGCATGGATTTAAAAATGCATGTTAAGTCTAAATAGTAATAAAACATGTTCAGAAATTATTTTGATTAGTAAATGCATAGTTGCCCCTAATTCATGCTCTTTGACCCCCTGACTTAACTGTTAACTGCATTTACTTACTTTTTCCTTCAAGCATGAAACCCTTTAGGACAGCTTAGCTCAGTATCTTCCTGTTCCCTGCAAAAGGGACCGTGCCTGTCAGGTGGTAAGTGAGAACACAAAAACCTTTGGTAGGTAGATATTATTGATGATCCCTCCAGAAAAATGAAAAACCATATGTTTCCATTCTTTTCTTATTATATATGTACAGGATTGTGCTTTTAGAAAATAACATTTAATCATTTAAATATGTTAAATAAGAAAGTACCCAACATGTAAAAAGTACCAGTAGAGCCTTCACCTGTATTTTTAAATATTAGCATTTCACTATATTTTTAAAGAATACAGATAGAAAAAAAATGTAACTGACAGTGCTTCAGTTTATTTCCATTTTTTGTCACATCAATTCCTATCTGACAATACTAACTCCAAGCGTGTGTGACTATATTTACTCTGTAACCATAGGCTATACTGACACCACTGTGTGTATTGCTTTGTGTGTTACCATGGAGTACGAACCATTTGCAAATTTGTTCACTTTTTCTTCTACCTTCAGTGAAGTAGTGTTTTTGTTTCCCCACACCCTTATCAATAGTATTACAGATCTTTAATGGACTTCCTGGTCCATTAAAAAATCCATGATGTTAAGTATCTGGTTCATCTCTTGGTTTTCTATTCTGTTCCATATATCTACCTCTCTATTTTTGCGCCAATACGATGCTGTTTGATCAGTATAGATTTTGATCAGTATAGCCTGAAGTCTGGTAGTGTGATTCCTCCTCATTTGTTTTTATTTCTGAGTAATATCTTGGCTATTCGAGTTTTTTCCTGATTCCATATAAAACAAAGTACTGTTTTTTCAAGATCTTTAAAGTATGACAATGGTGCTTTAATAGGGATTGCATTAAATTTGTGTATTGCTTTGGCTTGTATGAACATTTTAACAATGTTGATTCTTCCCAGCCATGAGTGTGTTATGTTTTTCCATTTGTTAACATCTTCAGCTATTCCTTTTCTCAGAGTTTCATAGTTCTTTTTATACAGATCTTGTAAGTCCTTTGTTATAGTCCAGAATGAAGGAGGGAAGAGAAAAGAGCAGGAGGGAAGAGGGGAGGTCTGGAGGAGGGAAGGTTTGGTGGGACCTCACCTATTGTGCACAATGCAAGGGTATAAGTCAAAAGTATTAAGAGTAGAGTATAAATATATTAACAAATAAGTGAGGTGAAGGCTATGTCAACCAGTTTAATGTAACCATTCCAAATTATATATAAAAACAGCACATTGTACCCCATAAATGCATTAATGTACACAGTTATGATTTAATAAAAAACAGAAACACACAGCTTCCAGCACAGCCTTTCTTTTCTGTTATTTTCCCCTTTTCATTGATTTCCTCTTGTGTAACACGACAGTCTTTGCTTTTTCTACCTAATTTCCTTTAAAACTCTTTCCTTCCACACCTAGCAGAAAGTGACTGCCAGCATTTCTGCTCCTCTCTGCTGCTTCCACCTGGATCTACAGAGGATACATTGTAACTCCTGGAAAATCCAGTGGCCTGAAGTCTGGGACTAAGATCTTTCTGATAATTTTCATTGTTATAGCATTCACCGATGGCTTTGTTCAAAAGAATTAACCTGAGAGTTTCTTGTCTTTTGCAGAAAAGGGAGAGAAATAGATAAAGAAGATAAGTAACCATCAGTTTAATTCTTTTCATAGAATCAGGGAAAGATCAGAAGACAGATTTCCATTTTCATCAAGCATATGCTTTGGAGTTGTGACCTTCAACTGCCTCCTTTTATTATATAAGTTGCTTGGAATTTCAGTTGCCTCTGAATGTGCCACAATTAATTTACAGCTGGCAAACTGTGCAGCCCTGCGTACTCTGGTGCTCAGAACTCTGGGCTGCCTGTTCTACTAATGAATGTTTATGCTGCTTTCATTACTTTCCTACCACACAAAATACCAAAATTGATTGTATTGAAATTCTGGAATACAGTATAGATTTCTTACCTTGCTTTACTCACAATAAAGTTTATCCTAGCATTTCCTCTCTAGTAGTGATGCTCAATGAAAACATAATGCAAACCACATTTGTAATTTAAAATTTACTAGTAGCCATATTTTTAAAAATTGAAAAGAAACAGATGAGATTGACATTTTATTCAATCTATCTACCCAAAATATTTAACTATGCAATCAATATAAATATATCAATGAGGTATTTTACATTCTTTTAATTGTCTTAAGCCAAATCCAGTATACATTTCACAGCATGTCTCAATATAGACTAACATCATTTCAAGTGCTCAGTACTCCCAAGGTTCTGGAGGCTGCCATGTTAGAAAATACAGCATAAAATTTTAGGATCTATCTTATTCATTACATCTATTCACTGCTATACCATCTACTAAAATATTTATATGACTAGAAGTGTGTTGACATAAATACACATAAAACTATACATTTAGTGGGCACTTCCTAAAGGAGGCCTAATATTTAATAATTTAATTAACTATGCATACTCTAAAAATATAGCATAATTGAAGTTAGAATCATGAGTTAATATTTTCTCTTCATTGAAAAAGCCATACATAAGTGTAGATTTTCAGAGCCCTATCTCGTTGTATGCAACAGATACCAGTGAATTATTTTAGACATGAATTATTCCTGAACATTTTGTTGGAATTTCTAATAACTCCTAAACAGCACAAATAATTTTAAACGATTATTCATTTTTGCTCTACTCAGGTTTTTCCTTACATTATTACATATCTTTTGAGCACATACAAAAGATTCTATAAACTATTGTTCTGCAACTTCATGTCCAGCTATTAAAATGGAAGGTCATGCTAGGGAAAATAGATGAAAAATATAAAAATCAGACATTGACCAAGTAGGTTGAACTAACGCTTTCAGCTGGCAAATATTTGTTGTTTTTAAAATACTTTTTTGATACCAGCAAGTTTATTTTATAATATGCTTCCCAAATTTATTTTACTCACATGATATACCTTAAACTTACGTTTTCACTAAATACTGACAAGTCCACAAAACTTCTATTTTGCTTTCATTTCTTTTTGTATATTTCTGTCAGTGATCATTTCCTGCCTTCGTATATAAAAGAATCTCTTTTTACTCTTTCCCCCTCTTTGTGTTTCTAGAATTGCAGACCTTGTAAAAAGCCTTGTGAATATGAAATGCCAGCAAATTCAATTTCACAATGTCAAAGCCCAGATATGTTTAGCAAATAAAGTTCAATACCAGGTAGCACTGCAATAGGTCTGAAGGCCAGACATGAACATCATGTGCATGATTTTAAAATTCATGGCGCAGCTCCTTACAAGGTTGGACATGCGCCTAATTTATAATTTAAAAATTCTACTCTGGAGTTTTTCTTCAAAATAAAAAATTTATGTCCATAGAAGGATTTGTACAGAATATCAGATATTTCTTTCATTTACAGAGGGGGAAAAATACCCCAAACAACTCAAATGTTCATCAACATCTGAATGGATAAACAAATTGTGATAAGTCCAAGGAACAAAACAAAAAAGAACAAAAACTGCTGGCAACAGTAAATAAGAATTGATAAATCTCAAAGACGTTATTTGGAAGCAAAAGAAGCCAGACAGAGAACACATTATATGATCTTTCTGAAGGTCAATAAGAGGAAAGCTAACCTAGGCTAACAAGATTCAGAATGGTCTTTTTCTATGGAAGGAGGGTATTAATTGAAAAAGGACATGAAGGAACTTTCTGGGATGATGAAATTGTTCTGTATATTATAAGCAATATGTGATTGTAAGAAAATATTCCTTTGTCAAGACTCACTGAAATAAATATTTAAAATCTTTACATTTTATTGTTAAAATCAGTCAATAAAATGCTCATTATAGAGCATTTTTATATTTCCAAAATATACTATTATTGCATGCTCTTCTATGACAAAAAAGAAATTATCAATTCACATAACAACATGCATTAATCTTAAGCCCATCTAGCTAAGAGAAAATAACCAAGTTGATAATGGTGTCACTATTCATTCTATTTATATGACTATCTGCGAAAGGCAAAAAGCTATACACCTTAAGAGCAAATTAAAAAAAATTAAATAAGCAGGAAATCTTATAATGGAATATAGACTGTAAAAAAAAAAATTCTGTAACTATATTACACATGTACGATGACCTCAAGAGGTCAAGACAAAAAGTTGCTTATCTAAGTATCTTTGAGATGAATAAAAACTAGAATTAAAGATAAGATCCCCACAACTGTCCATAGGTACTATAGTCTTGTTGGTAAAGTTGTTTTTCACAGGGATATTGGCCAACAGCCAGCAAGTGCTATACACATATATATGAGCATTGAACAAATAGATAAAGATATGTGGATAGTAGAACTCAGATTTTTCACTGTTGCAATACAAGATTTACTGGTTCAAATGAACTGTACTGTATGAAATTAAATTATAGTTGGAGGCATCTTTATGAACTCATGATAAGCTATATATGGATATAGACAGATACATATAGAAATAATTGTAGATATGTTTATATACATGGGATACAACACACATGGATATTCCCGAGTTCTGTGTCCTGAGAGGGCCTAGAAGCAGGTGCTCTGCAGTACCAGTGGTCATACTCAGGGCTCAGATCTAAGTTTCTCATACCATACTCCAATAAAAGTGACTTAGAATCCTTGGAGAAATGATTGAATTATGGGGAGAGGGAGGGAACCTGTAGGATGAATCTAGACTATTTAATGGTGTCAAAATGAAGAAGTATTCCAAAACCTCAACCAACCAGGGATTGATTGTATAGAATTGGTGTTATTCTTTAAATGCTAGAGCTGCCATAGATATCGATGTTTCTCATGAATATGAGCGAACTAAATTGAACCTCTAGAAAGTTTTTCAATTCTCTCACATCTATATGCTGTTAAGAACATTTATGTTTCACAGATGAGGTTAAAATATCAACATTAAGTGGAATTTAGACAAATGTGATTCCAATCCCCAAGGAGACTTCCTTGGTGGAGACAACTGCAGAACTAGAATTAGAAGTTCTCCTCACTGAAGAGCTGCAATCCTATGATAAAGTTTGATCCAGCAAAGAGTTGCTTCTAACAGATAAACAAAAAAAAAGTGATTTCTTGAAATGTAATCTACTCCTAGAACAGATTCCATGCATGTTGTTGAAATGACAATAAAGAATTTAGAATGTGGCATAAACTTAGTTGATAAAGCCGAAGCAAGATTTGAGAGAATTTTGGATGAAGTTCTACTGTGGGTAAAACGCTACCAAACAGCATCATCCAGTATGGAGAAAACTTTTAGTAAAGAGTTAATCAATGCAACAAACGTTAGTGCTGTCTTATTTCACAGAATTTATAAAGCCTTCCAATCTTTAGCAACCACCACCCTGATCAGTCAGCAGCCATCAACGTGGAGGCAAGGGCCTCTACCAGCAAAAGGACTACAACTCACTGGATTATCATTAGCATTTTTTAGCAATAAAGCATTTTAGTAATTAAGGTAAGCACACTAGTTTTTAGACATAATGCTTGTGCACACTTTATAGACTATAGTATAAACACAATTTAATATGCACTGAGAAAGCAAAATGTTTGTGCAATTTGCTCTATTGCTTGCTGTCTTTATTGTGATGATGTGCAAGAGAACCTGTGACGTCTGCAAGGTATGCCTCAGTTCAGTGCAAATTCACTTTGAAAACACTGCTAACATTCTCATGAAATAGGACTTAATTCTCCATTGTGGCCACTACTTGTTCATGGAAATGTCAGAAATACTTACCAACACATTTTTGCAAGAATGGTATTGTATTGCATATGACAGATTAAATAATAATTTTAGAGAAGGGGTATAGAATACAAAATTCAAGAAGACCAAAGAATCAGGAAATTTCATAATAAATCTGTCAATTTAAAAATGTTTCCATAATTAAACTTTAAATGAGGTAAGATATACAAAAATTAATAGGAAAAAAAACCCCAAATTCGAATAATGGACACAGGATAAAAACTAATAAAAGTCTCTACATAATTTTAAATAGAAAACATGGAGTATTTTGAAGTAAGTCATAACAATGAAAGCTTTTGTGCATGTGAAAAGTTAAAATAAAAAGAACATAGAAGATTGTTATATTACCCACATAGAGTAAAATATCCTTCTGTGTAGCTCACATTATAAGGTAAAAAAAGTCACAAAAAGGGAAAAGTGATGACAGTACATATTATGGACAAGAGTCTAATTATCTTAAATCATAAAAAAGTTCCTAAAATTAATCACAACACAATCATAGGAAATTAATTGATAGGAATAAAATTTATATAAACTAAATGCAGAAAAGTTTTTTTTTATAATTATTCACCATCATTGGCAGTATTACATTTTAAAATTTTTATCAATCCAGTAGGTTAACATTGATGACCAACTAATGCTCATCAGATGGAATACTTTTTCTATAAATTGAGGATTTATAATTTTGCCCATTTTTCCTATTTGGCTTTATTTTTCTGTTTACAGGAGTTTCTTGTACTTTTTTTTTTTTTTTTTTTAGACAGAGTCTCACTTTGTTGCCCTAAGTAGAGTGCTGTGGCATCATAGCTCACAGTAACCTCAAACTCTTGGGTTCAAGCAATCTTCTTGCCTCAGCCTCCCAAGTAGCTGGGACTATAGGTGTCAGCTACAACCTTGGTTATTTTTAGAGATCGGGTCTCACTCTAGCTCAGGTTGGTCCCAAGTTGGTAAACTCAGGTGATCCACCTGCCTAGGCCTTCCAGAATGCTTGGATTACAGGCATGAGCCACCACACCCAGCCTAGTTTCTTGTATTTTTGAAATGTTGTTTTTTTTTTATAATTCTTGGTATTGCAAGTATTGTTTGACAATTTATATCAACTTCTATACACGTGAATCTTTTTTTTTATTGTATAGACCTCTGAACAACATTTTGTAGCTTTTGATGTAAGTTCTTTTAAGGCCATTTCAACTTACTATGATCACTGCCCTATTTAGGCTCATTTAAAATCTTATTTTATATTCTATTAACCATGGCTTAGAAAAAAATCTCTCCTTTTCTTTATAGATCAAATGTTTACTTCTGCTCCAAAATATATAATTTTGATGAATTGTATTTTCTTTCTTTCTTTCTTTTTTTTTTTTGTTTTTGTTTTTGGTGACATAATTTGTTGCCCTCAGTAAAGTGCTATGAAGTCACAGCTCACAGCAACCTCAAATTCTTGGGCTTAAGCAATTCTTTTGTCTCAGCCTCCCAAGGAACTACAGGTTGCTGCCTCAACACCCGGCTATTTTGTTGTTGTTGTCATTGCTGTTTAGCAGGCCCAGGCCGGGCTTGAACTCACCAGCCCTGGTGCAGTGTCTGGCACCCTAACCACTGAGCTACAGGCACTGAGCCAGAATTGTATTTTCTTAAAGTTTATTCATGAAATTCATTCCAGTATTTACCCAAATACATATTTTTTATTATTATCAATTTTTAAGACTGTAAATACTCATGAGTGAGAAAACTAACTTACCATGCAGTTTTTTTGGTGTCCTCCATCCTGCTTCCTGCCTTCCACCAGGTGAACACATTGAAGAGATTACATTCTGGATTATCCATGTGGACATGGTATCCTTTTCCTTCCTTTTTCTTTATTTTATTGTATTTTATTTGTTCAGAGGTGAGTGATATGTTTATTGACAACCAATTTTTTTTAATCAACATAACTTTCACTGTCATTTAGCATTTTTCTTCCTTTCCCTTTTCCTTTCCTTTCCTTCTCCCCCCCCCCACCCAACTCCTGCTTCCCAGGCTCTTAAAGAACCTGGGGACCAGGAGGAAAGTGTAGAACCATTTAGCATCTTTCTTTTTTTCTTTTCTTTTCTTTTTTTTCTTTTCTTTCTTTTTTTTTTTAATGTCTCTAGTTTATGTCTTTTATTTTTCATTTTTTATTTTTTTTTTATTATTGTTGGGGATTCACTGAGGGCACAAGAAACCAGGTTACCTGATTGCATTTGTTAGGCAAAATCCCTCTTGCAGTCGTGTCTTACCCCCAAAAGGCGTACTTTTCTTGCAGAAATTTGAATTGGGTCTTCCTTCTCTTAACTAAATGGAACATTTGAATTTTGAGATTTTTGTTTTTGTCCACACCTATAAATATGACTCCATTGTCTTTTGTTAAACAAGCATAATGTATAATGTCAAACTGTTTCTTTTCCTTTAGTAGCTAATTTGCTTTTTCCTACTGGTACTTTAAGAATTATCTATTTTCTTTGATGACTGAAAATTTTACATATGACAAAGTAACACTGTTTGGCACTATATGATATCAGAGCGTCCCCATCATCTTCTCATGATGAGAAATGTTTCAGTATAGTTCTAAAAACTATTGCCTTATCACTCTATGTTTACTCTATGTCTACTGAGTATTGACAATTAACACTTCCAACGTTCATATTCCTTTCATGGTTCTTTTAAAATTACTTCTTTTTCTAACACCTTTTGGGACAGTTAGTCCACCTAATCTTGCAGGTCATTAAGTCATCCTTCTATGGTTTTCATTCTAGAGCTCAAGCCCATCTATTGAGTTATATCAATTATTGCTTTTCATCAATCATATCTAGTTTGTGTTTTATGTCCCTTGTGCCTTCCTGTTCCAACATTTTCCCTTTTCTGCAGATACTGAATATGCTCATTTAAAATGATTGTTTACTACATATGTGAATTCTGCCTCAACTGCTCTAGGTTCTCTTTCTCTTCCAGCTACAGCATACTGAATATTTATTTTCCTTTGAGTTCTGATGCTTCTGGAGCTATACTCACAGCAGGTGATGATGTGTAATCATGGTGGAGCAGCTAAAGCCAAATGCTAGTATGTGCCTTGCTTGAATGAGTTTGAGTTATAGATGAACAGATCCTCGAAGACAGCCCAGAGTATTTCAGTCTATACCTATGCTGCCATCCTTACTTAAAATCACTGAGCTTTCATGAGGCAAGCAAGGGGGAGAGGACTGTAATCTAAAAGGCTAGGCAGGTTTATCTAAGTTAGACTTGGATATTATCATACAGATCCTGGCCATACTGCTTTGGCCACTAGTTTTCTGCCTTTTTATGGCGATTAGAATGTCTATCCAGGATGACATGGAGAAGAGAAAATGGTAAGTTTTTAAAATTCTCTCATTTTTGTTTCAATATCTCTTTTACCCGTTTTCAGTCTCATATCCCCAGTAGAATTTTTTCATAAGTTTTATGTTAATGTAACAGATCCTTCATTCTATTTCTGGTTTTAAATGTGTCTCCAAGATTAGGTTAAGAGGAGAAAGCCAGCACCCCAAGCCAATTGATGTCTTCAGGGAAACATGAAGTGCTCCAGGAAAATAATCTTACACAAATACCTAAGATTGAAAATGTTATTCATTAAATATCTTTATGATTCTTTTATTTTCTATTTCAGAAATCAAAAGCACTGTATATGTGTATGTGTGTATATATATATATATATATGTATAATTTTGCATTTCATCTTATTTTAAAAATTATGTGCTTTCAATTCTTACTTCTTGTTATCCATCTTTAATTTTATGTTTTTTTTCTGGTTAAGGCTTGTGATGGGTAATTTTATGTGTCTACTTGGCCAGACTGTGGTGTCCAGCTGTTTGGTCAAACACTAGTCTACATGCTGCTGTGAAGGTAAAGTATTTTGTAGACATTATTAACAACCACATGTATTGACTTGTAAGTAAAGAAAATTACTCTTGATAATATGGGTGAGGATCTTTCCCAGAGAAAGATTTCTGCCTCAAAACAGTAACGTGCAAATCCTGCCTGGATTTCAGCCTGCCAGCCTGCCTTATCCATTTCAAGAATCAAAACTGCAAGAATTCTTGCTGAGTTTCCAGCCTGCTAGCCTTCCCTATGGATTTCGTGCCCACCTCTTCCCACATATGATCCCATATATCATTTGCTCTGTTTCTCTTGGGGACCACTGACTGATACTGGGCTTCATACTATGGTAAGGCTTGAATTATTTGAGATGACTAAGAAACTATATTCACAAAATCTCTTCCTTTAATACTCAACTTTCTATTCGTGATTAGTTGGGACTATCTGAAAATAGAATGACACAGAAATAAATATGTGGTTTACTAGAGGATCTCAAAACTTTTATTTCCATTTAAAGAACAGAAAAATAAAAGTATTAAAGTAATAGTTTATTATACAATAAGATTAATTGAGAAGCGTAAGTAGAGAACAGCTTTAAGATAACATGTTAAATATTTTTTCATCTCCATATAATTTGACTTTCTTGCTTATCATTTTATAGAAAAAAAAATGCTGTTTTCATGTCTCCATTTCTGCATTTCGCAGTATTCGCAAAGGACTTATTGTTCCCCATACTTCCTGTACTTTAGTTTTATTACGTGACACAAGGTTATCATTACCTTCCCTTGCACCTAACGCCTCATTTTTTTAATTTCCCCTCCCTCCACTTTCCATTACATAAGTGTGAGTCTTTATTCACCTTGCATCCTTTGGTCTTTACCTTCCTTTCAATTCTAGCAGAAATTTAATAAAGTCAAGTAATTTTTCTATGTTGCTATATCTTTAGAATCTTCTGCTTTTAGGTACAGAAGTATAAAAAAGCAATTATATTTGACAAGGGGGAATGCTATTAATACACTCTTGAAAGAGCAGCAATCAGCACACTGTTAACTAAGGGGCCAGCATCTAGCACAAAAGTTTGGGCAGACTTAAAGTTAATTCACCATATAATGGGTTAATAATGGAGTTACAGATTTAAAGGTGTGTGAAATTGTCACAAAAATCATTCTTTTATGAAAAGATCAAAACACCATAATTTACCTAGGAAGGCAGAGCAAATGGTATCATATTAAGATAACACGAAAATATTTTATTTTTTAAATCACAAGCTATTAAGATCTGCCTTTAGAAATGAGAAATAATTCATGTATTTCTAAAATACTAAAATTAATATGTTTCTCATGCAACACAATTTAGTTTAAAATGCTCCTTAGACCTAAAGCTTATAGTGTGTGGAAAAGAAGTCCTGTGAAAAACTTGTAACAAGTAGACAAGATTGAGGGAATCAATGAGAATGATATTAAGCCAAATAGTATGTACACAGAAAATCAGGTGAAATTTCATTTAAAATATTCTAAAAAGAGGCACATAAAGCTTGAAAAAAGTAATATATAATGCCTTTAAAATTGCAAAGAATCCAGAGATATTCAGAATAAAATATATGAAGGGTTAGCTGTGAGGAGAAATTCAGATGAAAATTTGGAAGCACACACAAGTATATTTGTGCATATATTTATGGATATACATATATGCATAGGTGTATTTATTTATTTTTTAATGACTAAAAATGTACTTAAATTCATATCTAATAGAACATATTTTTGTTAGTACTTCTTAAATACTGAAATCAGAATATTATTTCTGAATTGCCTTAGTACAAAATGTGCCAGTCTCACACCATGGTAAAATAAAACAGCTATCTAATTTCAGGAACTTATAAATCTGATTTGATAGTACATTCTAAATTAAACAGATAAAATCTTTCTTTCTAGTTTCCAGCATAAATAGAGGCCAAATCATTTGCATATGAAATATATTAACTGTCATGAAAAACTTATATTCACAGCCAGTTTCCGCACACAATGTTTATTTAATCGTGTAGTCAGAATGGGAAAGGAAATTTAGTGACAATTTCATTTAAGAACATCATCATCCTTGTACTGAAAAAACAGTGGTGACACTATTTCTGCCAAGGAGATTTAGGAGGATCAAAGCTGCCAGTTACACAAATTCATTCCAGACAACAACTAAGACATCATTCAAGGACATTGGTTTGTAATGATTTTATTCTATTCTTAACCATCTTTGTAATTGTGCATTTACGAAAGAAAAGTAAATGTCAACCTATTTATCATCAGGAAGAAAGATAATAAAACTCAGACGTAATTGTGATGATAACATTGAAATTGTTATAGATTTTGATAGAGAAATGCCATTTCTCCCATGTATGCACTTTATTTGTGTTTCTTTCAATTGTCTTAGTAGCGATGATATACAATATCAGTAAAACATTATCATTACATGACAAATGAAAATATTATAGGCTTTTAGATTTATAAACATCCAATAAGGGCTGCTAATTTCTTTCTTCAAATAAATTCAGAACTCTATGAGAAAAAGATTTAGAATTTAGGTTGATTAAGATCTAAACTTTACCTGTATTATTAGCAAAGCAGATTAAAGACCATTTCTTTTTTTTTTTTGAGACAGAGTCTCACTTTGTTGCCCTAGGTAGAGAGCCGTGGCATCTCTACCTAGAAAACATCATATTTTAAAACCATCATGTACTATATTGTTGCTCCAATACAGGTAGAGAGCCGTGGCGTCACAGCAGCCTCCAACTCTTGGGCTTAAGTGATTCTCTTGCCTCAGCCTCTCGAGTAGCTGGGACCACAGGTGCCCACCACACTGCCAAGCTTTCTTTTGTTGCAGTTGTCATTGCTGTTTTAGCTGGCCGGGGCTGGGTTCGAACCTGCCACCCTCGGTATATAGGGCTGGCGCCCTACCCTCTGAGCCACAGTCATCACCTGAAGAACATTTCTTTTATATATGAGAATTTGTTACTCCTGATTTGAGCTTGCTAATTCAACTAATGGCACATCTAGAAAAACCACAGGATTTTTTTGCACGAATTGCCTTTTGCATCTTATGGTCAGCTAAGATAAGATTTTATGAGACAAGACTGAAAAATTGTTTCTCATTTACTTTCCCCAAACTTACTATATTAAATTTCTATCATCGCATAAAAATCAGCACATACTTGGAAGCTTAAATCAACACACACGCATTATCTCACATACACAGGAAGATGAGATCAGAAGCCCAGATGTGTCTTGTCTGTGTTCTGTGTTCTGCCATCACATCCCACAGCAAGAGGCTGTCCAGAGCTGAGGCTCAGGGTCCTCTTATAGCCTGAAGTGTGAACTCTAAAAGAAACTATTCTTATAGCTGCAGAGCACATGGCAATCTGCTTCAAGACTAGAGTGATAATCCCTCTGATCTTAATAAAAAGCCTAAGCAGCATGTTAAGGGCTCATCTAGTAAGGTCAGTCCACTCAGAATAATCTGCCTTTTGATTAACTCAAACTATTATAATTAGAAACTTTACTTACATATGCAATATCCTTTCATATTTGGATCTAACATCATCCATCATTTTCATGGATTCAGCCCATAATCAAGATGAAGAGATAACAGAGTATGTTGAAAACGAGGGGTAAGAATCTTTGGGGCCATCTAGGAAATCTTTCTGCCACACTTGCCAACCATAAAATCCACTATTCTTAGAGGAAAAGCTATGAGAAGAAAAGAGAGGCCAAGAGTTTGGTGTAACTAAATTTTTTTTTTTTTTTATAGCAAAACTTCAGACTAAGAGAAAGATCATGATCAATGAGGATTTTTCTTATAAGTGTAAACGTTTGCTGAGTACAATTTCTCTAGTAAAAACACATTCTAATATTATCCAATTATATTCCAGAATTCCCCAATTAGCACATGATTCAAGAAGAAAACATTATATTTTAAAGCCATCATGTACTATATTGTTGCTCCAATATGGGTGGAGCCAACAACATGTAAAAATTTAAACTCTAAAAGAAACTATTCTGCAGCATTGTGCTTCACTTTCAGTTTTGGACATTTCAATTCTTGTGCTAGTCTTTATCTCTTCACCTGTTTTTTCCATCTCTTCCTTAACTTCACCAAAAATTCTGAACATAAAAATATCGTAGAATCCTTGTCTACTAATTCCAATACTTAGATCACCTAGGGACATCTTCTATTGTCTGCATTTCACTTTTTTCATTATTTGGCCCTGTCTTTTGCCAAGTGTAGTAATTTTATTGTATATGCTGTTTGAAAATGTAGAAGTTCTGAATTGTGTCATATTTCAGTAAAGAAGAGTTGCCCCGTCCTTGACTAAAAAGATAGAATAGATAACTGATGAAAGTACTCTAATCAGGAACTCTATGCATATGGGATGGACTCCCATACCTGCAGTAATAATATTTCTAAATCAAGTTTATGCCCTCATCTCAGGCATATCCCTCCAGTTTTTACAACTTAAAGCCTGAGATATTCGTTAATATTGGCCCCCAACTGGATCTTGAACTTAATAACTTTTTCCTTTTCAGACAGCATTGCAAAATGTTTTGACTCACCTCTTAGCCTCTTATCTGCACAGCTGCATAATTTTGAAAATATCCTAAGAGAAAAATCATTTGCACTTATGGCTTGTTTCTGCAACCCTTATGTTGATCACATCCACAGTCTTCCCATCTTCAAATTTATGTCTTTAGCCACAAAACGAAATACTTGCTGGTCTCTGTACCTTGACTGCCACAATTTTCTGAGGCCCTTTGTTTACAACCTCAGCTTCTTTCCATATATCTTAAATTCCAAATATCTTAAAAGATAAAATGGCTACAGAAAATCCACTCTTCGCTCTGCAGTTTCTCTGGAATGCGGTCTTTCATCATTCTTTCTGCAACTATTCTGCTACCTTTATGCAAACGAACACAAGTGAATAAATGTTTGTATTTTTCCTCGCTTTTCTAGTTTATTACTGTGGAAGGATTGTTTTGCTTCATGCTACTCTGATTTTGCCAGAAGCAAAAGTGTTCTGCTGACCAAGTTTTAAAAAGTTCTGAGTCATTGAATAGACAAAGTAACAGAAATTCTGAATTTAAGATATAAGTTAAACTACAGAAGTAAAATAATGTAAATAAATTGAATAAACTCGGTGACTGCCTAGATGTCTTTCTCTAACACGAAAGTCATAAAAATTATATAATAAATCACTTGCATTACTAAATATCCAGGTCATATTTTAAAAATGACATCTAGTGGTCTGATTGGTATGCTTCCAAGAAACTCTTAAGAGATGTTCTTTAATGATAGGGGAAGAATTTAGAATTTAGTAAGGCTGTAGAAAACTGTTCAGTTATCTCCACCATGATAGGGTATTTCCTATAGTCATAAAAATTATTCTTTGCCTATTCTACATTATACAATAGAAGGAGAAATTATGACTGAAAAAATCAGGTTTTCTATTGTACCAAAGATCATTGGTATAATTTAAATCTGAATTTTAGGAAAAGCTAAACTTTATATGAAAATAACATTTAGAGAAAAATTTCACTTGAAAGGAACTTTATCCAGTAGTTGTTAACAGTTACATGCAATTTCTTTCATTAGGAGGATAATTAGCATCTATCTGAGTTGGTGGTAAAATGCATCCTTTCAGAGCTCTTTCTGACCTTATTATTACGTGTTAGATTTAAGTATCCATATTTTAAATAGAATATCTATTTGTTCACATATATACATAGATAGAAATATACATTATTACAATTAGAGGTGATAAAATATATCTTATTTTAACCGTCTCACATAAAATTTCATACATAATTATGGACCACCTAATGATATTTTGGTTAACAGCAAACCACATAGATGATGGTTCCATAAGATTATAATGAAGTAGCGAGAAAGTGTCAGAATCTACAAGAGACTCCACTGGAAGAAGGAAGTCACAGAGCATAAAAAGGAGGAGGAAGATATTGGCAGACGACAACCCCAGAGAGACTTGGAACCCGGTGAGAAGGGTAGGTGGAGAGGTTTTATCCTTCCTCCCTGGCATTTCTGAAAGAAGGCAGACTTCTAGGCTGCTGGAGACAGTTTCTGCCCACAAGATCCCAGAGGTTGCTCCCACCAGTGTGCTGGGAACTGCTTGTGGACTGGGCACTTCCCGCTGCAGGCCTGAGCCAGGATGGCAGGTGCCATACTGCTTCTCCATTCACCGTGTGCCTTTGTCCTCCCCAGGGGGCTTCAACTCCTCAGCCTTTGCCCTGCTCCTTTATAGGCAGTTATTTCCCTACTCTGGCCCACACTGCAGGATCCACAGGGATCCAGTAGGACCTGGTCATTCAGGGCAGATGCCTTCCTGCCAAACTACTTTTGCTTGCAATCTTCCATACAGACTCTTTTCTGCCCCTCTGTCCCTCAGCATGGCTGCTGAAGAGAGAAATTGAGTAACAGCTTAGAGATTTCTACAGAGTGGGCGACTCAGGCCTTTACTCTCTGGGTCCTGCAGGGGACCCAGGTGTGCTCAGAATGGGACCTGCTTGCTGCCTTGCCCTGCTGCTGCATGTCTGGTGGCTCCATCAAAGTGGTGAGACATCCAGCCTGTTGGGGCACCCTGTGGAGCTCAGGATGTGTGAGCCTCTCTCTGTCATGATCAGGAAGTCGCCTATTCAGACCTACTCAGTCTAGGAAGGTGAGGGAGCCTGCATGGGCAGATCAGTGGGGAGAGTGTCATGAGGGTCCTGGCTCTGATGTGCTCTAGAGGAACCCCTTCCCTCCTTCCCCCCTTCACTCTTGGCTCAGGCTGAGATCCTGAGTGGGGAATCCACAGCACAGTCACAGGGGAGCTTGGCTGGCCCGGAATCCAACCTGCCAGTGGTCATAGAGGGGAGATTGAGGGCAGAGAGATAAGTGAGGCCCACTGAGAGCTACTAGCCTGGAAAGTGCCTGCCTCCATAAACAGACTTGTACCTCCTCCCACTTTTGTGCTGGTGGATATCAAGAAACCCCCTGGGAGCTACAAGTTTCCTCCCAAAGCTTGGGGCACTCAGGATTTCTGCCTGGGGGACCAGCATCTGCCACAGACACACAAAAAAACAACTGACAGCTGGCTCACTCATACAAACATCAATCAATAAATGGGAGAACAATGTTATACCCTCTCAAATGGCTCTTCCAACTCAAGCTAACAGGATATGGCTGATTCACACTCACAGTGCCACCTGTCCTCACTGAGGGTAAGCTGGGGACCTAACTCACAGCAAAGTTTTGGAAAGAAGTGAACAGCAGGTCAGAGATAACCAAGAGGTTAAACCTACTACAGCAATAACCCATTGGCAACTCAGAGCCAGTCTCTTCTCCCTGACATAATCAAGAACTGATTTCAGGACCTCCGAGACAAGCCAGACTTAGCTTTTGATAGAAAGGCCATATGAAAAGAATCAGTGGAAAAACTCAGAAAATATGAAAAATCAAGGTGATATGTTACCCCCTACAGAGAACAATAATCCCTTTCCAATGGATACCAACCTCAATGAAGACCAAAATGGCAGATGAAAAATTTCAAACATGGTAAGAGGACGGGGCAAGATGGTCAACCAGAGATAGCTTTCACCACAAGATCCCCTCCAAAAAAAGGAAAGTTAGACTGAAGTGAACTTGAAAAAGTTAAAATTGAGGAGTTGAACATACAGAGAATCAATCAAGGTGTACCTCTTCACCACTGAGATAGGCTGACAGAGTGAGAAAGAGGAAGAAAGAGAAGAGACATCAGGTATGGAGCAACTAGACTGAAGGTGCCTGGTGCTGAATGGAAGGGGAGACCATTCTCCCAGCCAGGATGCCCACTGCAGGCTTTCCACAAGCCAGCAGGGAATAAATGACCTCTCATTTCACCCCACAAGAAAGAGCTGTGAGGTCCTGGTTCTCCTGCACCTGGGACGTTCCGCCTCCATGTCCCCATCTTGCCTGGTGAAAAGGTGAACATATTGTCTCTCTGCAGTTGTGAACCCACAGCCCACCCTCCCCCTCTCTGGTTGTCTGCGGGACTGCCTGATGCAGAGGCCGTGTGTTTGACAAGCTCTTAGAGACCTCTGCATTGTGTGGGCTGCTGAGCTGAGTATACCCTGCCCCCTGCTGTGAAAGGAAATTATGACACTGCCCCTCTAACTTTGGCATGCTGCTGTCTCTCCTAGCTCTCCCTCTGTGAGGAAGGACCTTTCCCCTGCTCTCTGGATAAGACCTGCCTCTGCCCAGGGACCCCTGGCAACCCTTGGTTTTCCTCCTAGAAACTTGGAAAGAGACTAGGCTAGCTGCAGGTGACCAACACTGGGAAGGTCCAGGAACAAAATCCCTTCCTCAACCACCAGTGATGGCTGCATTTTATCTGGTCTGCAGCCAGAACTCTGGGGCAGAAAGACCATGGCTTTTTTTGTGCAAGAGGTCCTCACTGCCACCAGAGTGAGATCTTTTGAAACTCTCAGTCAGAATTGTGTTGGATTCTCCTCCTCCAGCCACCATTGCAGATTCCTGGCTAATTTAAGTTTGTTTGTTCAAGGGGTGTTGGTACTGTGGAGGGTGGGAATAATGTGTCTATCTATGTGAATTCTCCTTCTCCAGCTCTCCCCAGTTGGGAAGCTACAGCTGTTCAAATCTTTTATAGTAGAATTCAAGAACAATACTGTGGCACTTTTAAACTGGGTGGAGAACAGGCTGACACTAGGAAAGAATCAGTTTACACTATCAAAGCTAGGTCAACCCTCAGAGACTCTCACACTGAAGGCCTGAAAGGGAGCTTTGTGAGCCTGTGAGGGAAGGACACAAGCAAAAGCCCCAATTCATTGACAGAGGGATAGTAAACTCCATTTCCTGGGACATCTAGATCAGCTCTCACCTCACCAGTTTTAGTTACTCAATAGGTCTGGGTGGTGCCCACTAAGGGTTTCCAATTAGATTATCACTTAATAAGTATTTAGAGGCAACCTAACATTTCAGCTACAATAGCATAATTAATAATAATAATAATAATAAGCTGAAACTTATTACTCACAGGGAGGAACCACTAAAAGAATTTTGGCAACATGAAAAATCAGAGCAGATCCACTCCCCCATGAGATAAAAAAGGAAATACAACAGAAAATACCATTCATAGAGAAATTGCTGCAATATCAGAATTAGAATTTTCTGAATTCTAATTCAGAAATTAGAATTAAGAAATTCATATCATCTATGGATAAATAAGATGAATGGAATCGAGGAGAAGATGGAAATAGAAATCCAAAAAGTAGTCCAAAAGTTTTCTCAAGAAATTGGTGAATTTAAAGACAAAGTCACTAAGGATCTGGACATAGTGAGGACAGATATAGCAGAGCTTAAGTAATTAAAAGAGGCATTCAAGGAGCTCAAAAATACAGTAGAGAACCTCACTAATAGAGTAGAACATGGAGAAGAAATAATTTTAGAAATTTAAAGTAACACGTATGAACTAACCCAATCATTCAAAGAGGCAGAAAAATAAGAAGATAAAAAGAGAATATTTCCTGAGACAGTTATAAGATCATTACAAAAGATCAGACATATGAACTATAGGGATTCCTAGAGGAAATGAGGATGGTACTAAAAGTATTGATTCTCTACTTTGAGACATCATGGTGGAGAATTTCCAAAGCATTAAGAGAGACTGAGTAATTCAGATAATAGGTTTAGAACCCCAGCACTCAATCCAAACAAAGCGTCTCCTAGACACATTGTAATAAATTTTGCCAAAGTCAATATGAAAGAGAAATTATGCAAGCAACCAGGTGTAAGAAACGTCTTATCTAGAAAGGGAAAAATATAAGATGACAGCAGGCCTTTTAGCTGAAACTTTTCAAGCCAGAAAAGGAAAGTCATTGGCCTTTAACCTCTTTAACCAAAACAATTTTCAGCCCAGGATCCTGTATGCTGCTAAACTGAGTTTCATTTGTGATGGAGAAATCAAATATTTTACTGACATGAAAATGTTAAGGAAATAAGAAGTATTCAGACTTATTCTTCATACTGCACAGCATTGGTCCATCACCCAAGTAAACATACTCAAAAATTAAAGAACAAAGCCTAGCTTTCACAAAGGTGCCAGGGATAAGACTAAGCCCTGGACCTCTGCAAAACAAGATGAGCAAAACTGCACCATAACTATTGATTCTCTCAATAAATGTGAATAACTTGAATTCCCCTCTAAAGAGGCACAGGTTGGCTGGCTGGATTTAAAAGCTCAGGCCAGATATCAGGCCAGATATCTTTGTACCCAGGAAACTCAAAAGATAAAATAAGACTTAGGGAGAAGGGATGGAAAACAATATCCCCAGAAAATGGAAATCAGAAAAAAGCAGGGGTTGCAATCCTATTTGCAGATATAATTAGATTTAAACCAACAATAAAAAGAAAAAATAAATGTGGATACTACATACTGTTCAAGGGAAGCATAAGACATGAAGACTTCAATTACTAACTAACATTTATGCACCCAACCTAAATGCTCCTCAGTACATAAAATGAACCCTAAATGATCTGAACAATACAATAGCTTCCAGCTCCATAGTAGTTGAAGATTTTAACACCCTTGTGACAGTACTGGACAGATTCTCCAAGTACAAACTAAATAGAAGTAATGGACTAAAACAAAACCCTAGAACAAATGGACTCAACAGACATATATAGAACATTTTATCCTAATAAAACTGAGTGTACATTCTTCTCAACAGCCCATTTAGCATCCTACAAAATTGATTATATCTTAGGGCGCAAGTCTAACCTCAAAAAATTCAAAAGTATAGAAATTATTCCTTCCTTCTTCTTGGACCATTGAGGAATACGAGTTGAACTCAACACCAACAGAAATCTTCACATACACATAAGGTTATAGAAACTAATTATCCTTATACTAATCACAGCTGGGTTTAGAATGAGATTAAAAAGGAAATCATTAGGTTTCTTGAACAAAGTGATAATGAAGCCATAAGTTATCAATCTGGTGGGATACTACAAAGGCAGTCCTAAGAGGGAAATTTTTAACATTAGATGCCTTCATTTAGAAAACAGTAAGAGAGAAAGGCAACAAGCTAGTGGACCATCTCAAGCAGCTGGAAAAGGAAGAAAAATTCAACCCTAAACCTGGCAGAAGAAAAGAAAAAACTAAAATCAGAGAATAATTAAATGAAATCAAGAACACAAGAATCACTCAGAAAACCAGTAAATAAGAAGTTGGTTCTTTGGAAAGATTAATAAATTGATAAACTATTAGCAGACTATCCAGAAACAGAAAAGCAAAATCTCAAATAACTTCAACCAGAAACAATAAAGGGGAAATAACAACAGATACCACAGAAATACAAAATATTCTCAACAACTACTATAAAAAACACTATGCCCTGAAGTTTGAAATGTAGAGGAAATAGACCAATACCTGGAAATCTGCCACCTTCCTAAACTTACCCGGAAAGAATTAGAAATTTTGAATAGATATATATCAAGCACTGAAATTGCATCAACTATACAAAATATTTCAAGAAAGAAAAGCCATGGACTAGATGATTTCAGACCAGCATTCTATCAAACCTTCTAAAAGAAACTATTACTTATATTGCATAACCTATTTCAAAACATAGAGAAGGTATGAATCCTGCCATACATGTTCTATGAAGTATATAAATACCACCCTGATTCCAAAACCAAGAAAGGACCCAACAAAAAAAGAAAACTATACACTAATATCATTAATGAATATTGATGCAAAAATATTCAGGAAGATCTTACCAAGCAGAATTCAACAAAGTATTAAAAAAAAATTAGACATAATGATCAAGTTGGTTTTATCCCAGGGATGCAAGCTTGTTTCAACATACATAAAGCAAACCATAAATGTAATTCATCACATAAACAAAGACTATATCATTCTCTCAACAGATGTAGAAAAGGCTTTTGACAAAAATCCAGAATCTCTTTCAGACAGAATCTCTTTCTGTCTCATTTTGTGGGACATTTTTAAACTGATAAAGGCCATCTACAACAAACACACAGCCCGTATCATATTGAATGGAGTAAAATTGAAAGCATTTACACTTAGAACTGGAACTAGACAAGCATGTCCACTATCACCACTGCTATTCAACATAATTTTGGAAGTCCTAGGCAATGAAATCAAGCAAAACAAGGAGATCAAGGGTATTCAAACAGGGACAGAGAAATTCAAACTCTCTTTGCAGATAACATTATCTTGTACCTATCTAAAACCCCAGGGACTGAGCTTCAGAGAGAAGTGATCAAAAATATACTAATGTCTAAGGATAGAAAATCAATGTCCACAAATAAGTAGGCTTCATATATGCCAATAAGAGTCAAGCTGAGAATAAAATCAAAGATGTGATTTAGAGTAGCTCTAAAAATAATGAAATACCTGGGATTATATCTAACTAATGGTGTGAAGAGTTTCTATAAAGAGAACTATGAAACCCTGGGAAAACAAATAGCAGAAGACATTAGCAAATGGAAGAACATAACATGCTTGTGACCAGGAAGAATCAACATTGTTATAATGTTCATACTACCCAAAATGATTTACAGATTTAATGCAATTCCCATCAAAGCACCAATGTCATATTTTGAAGAACTTGAAAAAGATAGTACTTTATTTCATAAGAGCCAGAGAAAATCAGGAATAGCCAATACAAATTTAAGAAATGAAAAAAAAAATCTGGACTCATCACATTACTAGACTTCAGGTTATAATGCAAGTCAATATTGATCAAAACTGCATGATAATGGCACAAAAATAGAAATATGTATCTATGGAATAGAATAGAAAATCTAAAGATGAACCCACCACATGTTGCCATGTGATATTTGATAAAACAAAGGAAAGCATGTAGTGGGGAAAAGAATCCCTATTTAATAAATGGTGCTGAGAGAACTGTTGGCCAAATGTAGAAGACCAAAATGGAAACCATACCTCTCAACCATTGACAAATATTGACTCTTGCTGGTTGGATTTTTTTTTTTAATCCATTCAGCCAGCCCATACCTCTTTAGTGGGGAGCTCAAGCCATTCATATTTTTCAAAGTTTTAATAGATGTGGTGGATTTCAGTTCATACTGTTGTGTAGATCCTCATTACTTTGATTTACCTCTTGAACCATTGTGATACTGGTATGAATAAACATACTGTGCAGCCAGTTCAAAAAATGTATAGCACACAAAATTGCATATGAGTTCTGACAACTGTGAATGAATATCACTGTGGTTGCCTTTGAAGTACTCTCTGTGGGAAGCTATGCATGGATGCAAGTGCATAGTCCACCTTTCTAACAATTTTGAAGCTCTTTTACTGGAGTGGCTATCAAAATTGTCATCCTATCACAAATTCCCTGAATGTCATTAAAATGTCTTCCTTTCAATATTTAGTTTATTTTCTAATAAGGAAAAGAGTCATTGGTGGTTAGGGAGGGTGTTCCAATGTACTTATTTGTTTACTAGTTAAAAACTCCTCCCTAACAGTGCCATGTGTGCTGGTGTATTATCATGATATATGAGCCATAAGCTTTTGACCAAGATTTCAGTTTAGATTTTCCTATTTTTTTTTTTTAAATGATGATTACTTGGCCTGCTATACTTCTTGCATACAGCTGGTGATTTTATTGCTCAATTCACTGAATTTTTGCAATAATTTTATCAATTCTGCTCATGATTTGTCACCCTGACTTCTTCATCAGTGATGCTTTCCTTTCATAAAAACATTTAACCCATTTGTGTACACTGCCATTCTCTTAATGTCATTATTCCCATAAACTTGGACTGACGCGTCCCTGATTTTATTTCCACCCTTGCTAAGTTTAACAAGAAATTTATAAACATTTGTTCTTTGCTCTAATTTAAGCTTCAACATTCTCCTGATGCAGACAAAAATATACAATAATGAATGGCACTCCATGAGACACCACCATGTGTTGACATGAACACAGGTTTGAGATACTGATACACCAAGGTCATGAAACCTTACTGAGTTGTTTGTACAGTGCTGCCAACATAAGGGACAAGTGCACAGTGATAAGTTCACTACTCTTATAGCACATACTTGATTATGATAATGAATGACTATGCCAGTTGCTTATGTATTTATTAGACTACATTTTTTATCATTATTTGTCATTATTGTTTGTGTATTTATTAGACTATGCTTTTTATCATTATTTTAAAGCATACCCCATATCTATAAAACAGCTGCAGGTAGGTCCTTCAAAAGGTAATACAGAAAAGGAATTCTTATTAGAAGAGATGACAGCTCCATGCATATTCTTGTCCTTGAAGACCTTCCAGTGAGACAAGATGTGGAAGTAGAACAGTGATATTGATAATTGTTACCCTGTGTAATCCTAGGCTAATTTTTGTATATGTGTAGTTTTTAATAAAAGTTTAAAAATTGAAAAAAAAATTAAAAGTAGAAAAAGCTTATAGAATAAGAATGTGAAGAAAGAAAATATTTTTGCATATCTGTACAATGGGTTTGTGTTTTAAACTATTATTACAAAAGAGACTAAAGTTAAAAGCATTATAAATATTATAAAGTAAAAATGTTACTGTAAACTAAAGTTTACTGAAGAAAGAAAATTAATTTAAATATAGGATAGCCTGAGTTTACAGTCTGTATAAAGTCTACCGTAGTGCACAATAATGTCCTTGTCCTTGGCATTCACATTCACCCACCACTTATTCAGTGACTCACCCATAGCAACTTCCAGTACTATAAGTTGCATTCCATGTTATCTCCCTATAGAGGTATTCTAATTTTTTATCTTTTATTCTAATTTTCACCAGAGAAAATGGAGTACCATGAAGTTTAAAATCCTCTGTTAAATTTTTTTTTTTTAATGTACAAGTATTTATTAAGTCAGTATTAGGAAATATTTATGTGAATGTAATATCAGGAATCACTTTATACTTTTAAGAATGTTATACTTTAAAAAAAATTTGAATAAGTATAAGAATTCTAGGACATGGTATTAACATTTCTTTCTCTGACACATAATAAATAAAGTGATCATTCTGAATGAGTATATTACTTTAGCCTTACCAATTTATGCCACTACTTAATTAACATTGAATCAGATTTATATAAAATAATCATTTAAATGCTCATTCCAAATGGTCCATTGAATTAAAAATCGGATAGCAAATTGTTCAAGAGCCATGATTATGTAAAATATATTTGCTATTCATGATTAGATCTTTTTATAAATGAATTTTTGATGACATGCAGGATTAATGGGTAAAAGCTCTTATATCACCATTAGCATGCAGAGAGGCATGAAGTTCCATATGGTATTAGTCACATATTTGTATACTTCTTATTTTAAAATCTGTGAATAATTTAGCCACTTTAAAAATTTTCCATTGATCCTTGTCTTTCTAATATTAATACATACTTTGTGTGCTCAGAAATGCGTATTTCTTCATCAAGAAGTTTGGAGTAACTTGTCACATTTTTTCAACAATATCCCTGCCCTTAAAAGTTTATTCATGCAGATTACAACCAAAAAGTAGTGAATTAAATCTAAATATGTCATTATAAGATATTATATGAAGCTTAACTTAAAGTAAAAGGATTTGCATTATACATTTAGACAAAAAATTTGAAAGCAAAACTCTGAAAGACAGTTTGATCTAACATCAAAATATGTATGTGGCAGACAATATGCTGGATGCAACAAGATACAACAGTAAAATATTGTTGCTATAAGAAGCCAACAATTTTAAATTTTGTTGGGAAACTTATGGAAAACTAGACAGAAGTCTTAAGCATATATAAAAACTAGCTTTTATATAAAACAGGACACTCCCTCTGTTCATGAGAGCTGAGGGTGCATAGAGTGAAGTGGATTACTGCTTGGCAGACCACGTTCTTAATGAAAACTTTTCAGTAGACCAAGTATGTTATGTAGACTAAAAAGATGAGTAACCTTTCATTTTGTGGGGAAGATAAGGGCACTTCAAGCACAGAAAATGGATGAGCAAGAGCAGAGGTGTGAGAGTGTATTTTGAGTACATGATAGAAAGTACCTGTAATTGAGGGTGGAAAAGTGAATGTGGTCAGGTTACGAAGGCCTTGAATATAAACAAGGGGTTGTGACATCCTGCTAGCCAAAGAGAATTATTGAAAAAAATATAACTTTTAGTATTCTAAGAAAATAGAACACTGTATTCCATTATAACCATCCTTGGGAGTTTATAAGGTTAAGGTCATGAAGTCATCCTAGAAAAAACGCTCCTCCATCATTACTGAATATCAATAAGGTCACCTTCAAAGTACTCCCCTTGGCTATTGGTAAGCATAGTGAGATTTAGCAATAAGATATTTAGCACTTTTCCAGGGATGAGTTTGTGGACTTAACTGTTAGACATATGTCTAACAGATGGGAGAAACGTTATCCAGAAACCACTGTAAAGTATTGAGAGACCACTTGGAGGCCATTGTAATAGTCCAGGCAAAAAAGAATGATGCTTAAACCAGTGGAAAAGCAACAGGAATGAAAAGACAAAAAGCCATGATTGATGAGTTCTAAATTACTTTTTATGGTCTTTATGTTTACTCAGTTTTTCTTAGAAATTTAAATTTACCAATATTAGAAAAGAAAAAAAAATTACAAGTATCTACTATGTGACTGATCAAGTATGCTTATAATCCTTGAAAAACACATTATTCAATCTAAGACACATTTTGAAGTTGAGGAAACCAAGGCTCAAGATGATAAATAACTTTCCCAAGGTCAGGATAGAGCTGGTAGGCAGTGTATAAAGTTCAATTTCCCTTAAAACTCTTTACATAATATTTTCAGATGATTTCCTCAGAATTTAGTTATAAGTTTTCCTTAAAGATAAATAATTTTTGTAAAATAATAACATTATTTCTACAATATCGAAACTCCCATTTTAAACACTAAAAATGAGTTAATAAAAACGGGATTTCAAGAGTTAAGAAAGAGTTATGAAACTGAAAATCTGACTGAAGAGAAAAAAAGAATTAGGGCAAGAACAGTGTCGTGAAGTCAGAAAAAAGTGGCATGGAGAAGGAAGGACACAGCTTCCATGGAGCTTTGTTATTGCACTGAATGGGGAATGATTGGTGAGCCAGAGTCTTCCTCCTGAAAAATGGGGACAGCCTATCAATGTCCTTCACTTTTAAAAATCAATTTTAAGAAAAGTGTGCTTAAAAGTCATGATATTTTTCTAGCTTTGCTCATTTTTCTATTGGAAAAAAAAATGGATGAATGATCAGAGTTCAGTCATACATGGATTACACTGAATGGGCTTTTTTCTAGGCATTTATGTTGTTTCAAGAAAAAAAAATAGCTTTTTTCAAAACTTAATTTCTACCTCCATGATTTGACTTGTCACTTTAACCTGCTCATACATGTGTAAAAAGGACAAATGCTATTGGCACACATACTTTTCTGTTTGGCTAACAAACTTAGGAAAAGGTATAACATTTCTTTTAAGGAGCGTAACTTGATGATGAATACTGACAGCAAATGCAGAAAGCTCACTATAAGCCTGCCCGTTCTGAGCACTTTGCATATGTGAGTCCGTTTTGCACTAATACTAACCCCATGAGGTGAGTTCCATTTATTTACAGGAGATTAAGAAACAGAAAATTTAGACCGTCCTAGCTAATGTACTGTGTAAATGGCAGAATCAAAATCCAAACCCTGGCAGCCTAACATCACTATCTGAATCTGTGATTATAATCACAATACTCCCTTCCTTTTATGGAAAAATAAAATTTTGGTAACTGCCTTAGCTATTAATAAAAAGCTAACACTGCAAAATGCTCAAATTCTCTGCTTTGAATTCTACTAAAACTGAATTATCCAAGTAGTTCAATATGATGTCTTGGTTTGGGGAGAAAAATCATAGAATAGGTACAAAATAAATCTGTTCTAATTTTTTTCCCTTTTAAAGTGCACCCTATTTGTCTCTAGTGATTATCCAGACCTATTGACTTTGACAATTACTCACATAAAATTAGTTAAATCTTCTTTCCTCATTTACTAATACATAGTTTTTATTGAAAAATGATCATTTGGTTTTGAAGAGAGTATAAAATTCCCTTGTAAGAACTCTGTTTACTGCCTTTGGGAGTGAAAGCATGTAGGAAAGATTTTGGTGTATATATGAATCACCAAGTTCATAATATTCTACTGCAGCAGTGTCTAACTGTATTCCAGGAGTGTACAGTCCCTTTGGAAAACAATCATCAATTTTTTCTGAAGTTTATCCTTCTTACCCCATATGCTTCAGTAATTTATGCCTTAGTTAATACTCAAAAACAATACTTTTACTTGGGTATCAGGAGATCAAAAGATGAAAATTCATAATAGCATAGCTGAAGCAAGCAAAAAATGGAAATGACTCAACTGATAAAAATAAATTGATAGTGAATGCAAATATTCCTGTTAAAGAATGTAAAATTATGCTGCAATGTAATATTATTCAGTAGTGAAAATAGGTGTTACTTCATGCAGCAGAATAGTGCATGCTAGTAATACAAGGTGAACGGTGAACATAAAGTTTGTGTGCAATTTTAGATAGTGTAACATTATAAATTGCAGATGAACTTTATGTCCACCCTGCACAATGCTAATTGAGTAGTATTTAGGTACATGTGTACATGTACATATTTATACTACCTAAATAGTAGCATTTAGGTACAAGTGTACATGTACGTGTACATAATTACAAACAAAAAATTAAAGATTATTGTTACTTTGGGGAGTGGTGTAGCAGGGGACAATCTGGGGGACAGAAATGCATGGATACAAGTATGCTGTTGATGGTGTTAGAATATTTGCAGTGTGTGGGTGATCACACTTGTTTATTGTACTACTAAACAACTAGCATTTGTTTAAAAAATAGGGATTTATTTCTACTGCTTCAGTCAATGTTTTTTATTTTCATGCTATTGTCTCATCTCCCCCCCCCCCCCCTTTTTTTCTTTTTGGCACTTTCCTGGCTCCTGACACAGCTCCACAGCCCCATGCTCTTTGATTTTTGTGTTTTTACAACAATGTGTATATGAAATGAATTGTATCATTTAGAACTCAGAGTTTGCTTTCATTTTGAATAATCTTGCCCGTCTACATTACTGAATCTGAATAACTATCAGGTCTTCACCCATTGAATGGACTTTCAACTGCAATATTTCTCTCTTCTGATGTTTCTTTTAGCTATAGATAGTACCTACTTGATCTAGATCATATGTTTTTTGAAGCAGTTTTCACTTTTTAAAAATTTATATTTCAGTTTGTTTTGTGTGACTTCCTCTCATTAATTTTCTCTTCACCAATTGAAACTTTATTCTGTTGTGTGAGATGTTTACTTTAATGACTTCTTTTACTTCCAGCATTGAAAAAAAAACACTATGTATATATATGTACCTCATTGCTATACATATATATATTTTTTTTTTTTTTTTGAAGTTTTTGGCTGGGGCTGGGTTTGAACCCACCTCTGGCATATGGGGCCGGCACCCTACTCCTTAGAGCCACAGGCACCGCCCAAAAAACACTTTATATTTTTTAGAACAACTTTAAGTTCAGATTAAAATTGAGAGGAACGTCCACTATCAACATTCCTCAACAGAAAGTTACGTTTATTTCAAAAGATTGATCTACTAATACATGAACACATCACTACCACGTGGAGTCCGTGGTTTACAGTAGCACTCACTCTTGGTGTTGTACATGCTATGGGTTTTATCAAATGTATAAGGATGCATATCCACTGTTACCATACAGAATAATTTCACTGCCTAAAAATTCTCTGTGCTCCATCTACTCACCTCTTCCTTCCCCCTAACTCCTGAAAACCACTGATTCTTTTCTCTATCACCAAAGGTTTTATTTTTTTTCAGAATATCATAGAGTTTGAATCTTGTTGCATATAGCTTCTTCACAGTGTCTTATTTTACTTAGTAATATGCATTTAAGTTTTCTCCTTGTATTTTCATGGCTTGATAGCTCATCCAATTTAGTACTAACTAATATTCCAATGTCTGAATGCACCAAGATGGTTTGTTCATTCACTTGCTAAGGAATAATGGGATTTGGTAATTATGAATAAAAGTGCTATAATTATCTTTTTAGAGGTTTTGGTATGGGTATACATTTTCATTTAGATAAATATCAGGAAGCACAATTGATGAATTGTGTTGTAAAAATATGTTTAGTTTTGTAAAAACTACCTAATTTGGTCATCAGGTGGCCAAGGGGAATACTTTGAAGGTGGCCATAGTGATATTTAGCAATGAGGTACATAGTACTTCTTCTAGGATGAATTCAAGGACTTAATTGCCAGACCTTGTATGATGACAACTCTGATGGTCGTTCCTGAAAAGGAGTTACAAAATTGCCAGGAAGGGTTAACTAGATGCTGGCATTGAACCAGTAGATTGCTTTGGGAAGTATAGACATTTTAGCAATGTTGATTCTTCGCAGCCATGAGCATCATATGTTCTTCCATTTATTAATATTCTCTGCTATGAAACCTTTCTTAGGGTTTCATAATTTTCTTAGTAGAGGTCCTTCACCTCTTTTATTAGGTATATTCCTAGGTATTTCATTTTCTTTGAAGCTATGGTGAAGGGAGTTGTGTCCTTAATTAGCTTCTCATCTTGACTGTTATTGGCATATACAAAGGCTATTGACATGTGGACATTGATTTTATATCCTGAGATGTTACTGTATTTTTTTTTATTACTTCCAGGAGTCTTGTGGTTGAGTCTTTGGGGTTCTCTAAGTATAAGATCATATCATCAGCAAAGAGGGAGAGTTTGACCTCCTCTGCTCCCATTAGGATGCCCTTTATTTCCTTGTTTTGCCTAATTGTATTGGCTAGAACTTCCAGCACTATGTTGAATAGTAATGGTGACAGAGGACAACCTTGTCTGGTTCCAGTTCTAAGAGGAAAAGCTTTCAGTTTTACTCCATTCAGTAAAATATTAGCTGTGAGTTTGTCATAGTTTCGATCAGTTTAAGTAATGTGGCATGTATGCCTATACTCTTCAGTGTTCTAATTAGAAAAGGATGCTGGATTTTATTGAATACTTTTTCTGCATCTATTGCAAGGATATATGGTCCTTGTTTTTGTTTCTGTTGATATGGTGAATAATGTTTATGGACTTGCATATGTTAAACCAGCCTTGTATCTTTGGGACGAAACCTACTTGATTGTGATGTATGACTTTTTTGATGATAAGTTGTAATCTATTGGTTAGTATTTTGTTTAGAATTTTTGCATCTATATTCATTAGTGAAAGTGGTCTGAAATTCTCCTTTTTAATTGGGTCTTTTCCTGGTTTTGGTATCAGGGTGATGTTTGCTTTGTAGGACAAGTTGGGGAAGATTCCTTCTTCCTAAATTTTTTGGAATAATTTGTGCAGTATAGGAATAAGCTCTTCTTTGAAGGCTTGATCAAATTCTGGTGTGAAGCCATCCAGACCAGGGCATTTATTTATTTATTTTTTTGTCAGAAGATTTTTTATTGTTTCTTTGATCTCAGTGCTTGAAATTGGTCTGTTCAGCAGCTCAATTTCTTGCTGGCTAAGTCTATGGAGAGGGTCTGGTTTCAAATATTGATCCATTTCCTTCACATTGTCAAATTTCTGGGCATAGAGTTTCTGGTAGTATTCAGAGATGATCTCTTATATCTCTGTGGCATCAGTTGCTATTTCCCTTTTATCATTTCTGATTGAGGTTACTAGAGATTTTACTTTTCTATTTCTAGTTAGTCTGGCCGAAAGTTTATCCATTCTATTTATTTTTTTCAAAAAACCAACTTCTTGTTTCATTATTTTTCTGAATAATTATATTGTTTTCAATTTCATTGGTCTCTGATTTAATTTTGGATATTTATTTTCTTTTACTGGGTTTAGGCTTAGATTGTTCTTCTTTTTCCAATTCCATTAGATGGCTTGTGAGTTTCTTGATGTGCTCTTTCTGTTTTTTGAATGTAGGCATCTAAAGCAATAAATTTTCCTCTCACAACTGCTTTTGCAGTATCTCATAGGTTTTGGTAGCTTGTGTCTTCATTGTTGTTGTGCTCAAGGAAGTTAATGATTTCCTCTTTTATTTCTTCCTGCCCCCAGCTGTCATTTAACAGAAGGTTGTTTAATTTCCATGCCTTTGTGTGGGGTTGAACGTTTTTGTTGGAGTTGAATTCCACCTTTACTGCATTGTAGTCTGAGAAGATACAAGGTAAAATTACAATTCTTTCATTCTGTTGAGGTTTGTTTTGTGTCCTAGGATATGATCAATTTTGGAGACTGTTTTATGGGGCAATGAGAAAAATGTATATTCTTTATCTTTGGGGTGGAGTGTTCTATATGAGTCCAACAAGCACAGTTCTGCTAGGGTCTCAATTAAGTCCCTTGTATCTTTGTTTAATTTCTGTTTAGAGGATCTGTCTAGGGCAGGGGTGGCGAACACGCGGCTAGAGCCGCATGTGGCTCCCGGCCAAAATGAATTTCGGCTCTTTGCCTCTTATCATTATTTTGTATACTGTGGCTCTTTGCCAAGTTTGGATTTTGTTATGCTGCTTCTGAGGAG
>CAUYPK010057661.1:0-29876 GCA_963574355.1 Loris lydekkerianus | reverse complement strand
TAAACATAAAAGAGATTATTTCACTTTCTTTCTTTAAGGCTGCATAATATTTCATCGTGTACATATACCACAATTTATTAATTCATTCATGGATCAATGGGCATTTGGGCTTTTTTTCATAACTTAGCAATTATGAATTGGGCTACAATAAACCTTCTGATACAAATATCTTTGTTATAATGTATTTTTTGGTCTTCTGGGTATATACCTTGTAGAGGAATTATAGGATTGAATGGCAGATCTATTTTTTGATCTCTAAGTGTTCTCCAAACATCTTTCCAAAAGGAATGTATTAATTTGCATTCCCACCAGCAGTGTAGAAGTGTTCCCTTTTCTCCACATCCACGCCAACATCTCTGGTGTTGGGATTTTGTGATTTTGTGATTTGGGCTAATCTTACTGGAGATAGATGATATCTCAATGTAGTTTTGGTTTGCATTTCTCTGATGATTAAGGATGATGAGCATTTTTTCATATGTCTGTAGGCCGTGCCCCTGTCTTCTTCAGAGAAGTTTCTCTTCAAATCCCTTGCCCAGCCTGTGATGGGATCACTTGTTCTTTTCTTGCTTATACGTTTGAGTTCTCTGTGGATTCTGGTTATTAAATTTTTGTCGGAGACATAAGCTGCAAATATCTTCTCCCATTGTGAGGGCTGTCTACTTGCTTTACTTACTGTGTTGTTGGCTGTGCAGAAGCTCTTTAGTTTTATCAGGTCCCAGTAGTGTATTTTTGAAGCTGCTTCAATTGCCCAGGGGGTCCTCCTCATAAAATACTCACCCAGACCGATTTCTTCAAGAGCTTTCCCTGTACTCTCTTCTAGTACTTTTATAGTTTTATGTCTTAATTTTAAATCTTTAATCCAGTGAGAGTCTATCTTAGTTAACGGTGAAAGGTGTGGGTCCAGTTTCAGTCTTCTGCAGGTTGCCAGTCAGTTCACCCAGCACCATTTGTTAAATAGGGAATCTTTTCCCCACTGAATGCTTTTAATTGGCTTGTCAAAGATCAAATAACAGTAAGTGGCTAGGTTCATCTCTTTGTTCTCTATTCTGTTCCAGATATCTACTTCTCTGCTTTTGTCCCAGTACCATGCTATTTTGATCACTATCGATTTATAGTATAGTCTCAGGTCTGGTAGTGTGATTCCTCCTACTTTGTTTTTGGTATCCCAGAGGTTCTGATAATTCATGTCTTCATTGTAATTTTGTTCCAAAAATTTGTCAATTTCCTTCTTAATCTTATCTATTACCCAACTATCATTTAGCATAAGATTATTTCACTTCCAATTTTTTGTATGAGTATGCAGATTCCTTTTGTTACTGAGTTTCACTTTTATTCCATGGTGGTCTGAGAAGATGCAAGGAATAATTTCTATTTCTTTAAATTTATTGAGGCTAGACTTGTGACCTAACATGTGATCGATTTTGGAGTATGTTCCATGGGTTAATGAAAATTATGTGTATTCATTTTTATTGGGATGAAATATTCTGCAGATGTCTGCTAAATCCAAATGTTGGATGGTCAGGTTTAAATCTAAAATTTCTTTGCTCAGCTTCTTATTGGAGGATCTATCCAACACTGCCAAAGGAATGTTGAAATCTCTGACTATTATGAAGCTGGAATAAATCAAATTGCTCATGTCTGTTAAGAGTTTCTCTTATAAATTGAGGTGCATTCGGGTTGGAAGCATAAATATTAATAATTTAAATCTCATCATATTGTGTATTACCCTTAACAAATATGAAGTGACCATTCTTATCCTTCCTTACTTTTGTTAATTTAAAGCCTATTGTGTCCGCAAATAGAATTGCAACAGCTGCATTTTTCTGATTACCATTTGCCTGAAATATGGAAAACCATCCTTTCACCCTGAGTCTATATTTATCTTTTAAGGTAAGTTGTGACTCTTGTATGCAGCAAATATCTGGCCTGAGTTTTTGTATCCAGGAAGCTAACCTGTGCCTCTTTAGAGGACAGTTTAAGCATTTCACATCAATGGAGAATATAGATAAGTATGATAAAATTTTGGGTATAAAGTTTTTCATACATCCAGTGGACATTTTTAATCTTTTCACCACTGTGGAAGTTAGAGTTTGATCAAAAGTTTCTGAGTGAGTTTACTTTTGTGATAGAGGATTGAGCTGGTCATTATGGAGGATAGGTCTGAGAATATCCTGAAGAGCTGGTTTGGTTATGGAAAATTTCTTCAACATGTGAATGTCATTAAAGTATTCAATTTCTCCATCATAAATGAAACTCATTTTAGCTGGATACAGGATCTGGGGTTGAAAGTTATTTTGTTTTAGGACATTAACAGTCAATGACCACCCTCTTCTGGCTTGAAAATTTTCAGCAGAGAGATCCACAGTTATTCTAAATCTTTTTCCTTTGTAGGTAATGGTTTTCTTATGTCTGGCTACTTTCAGAATTTTCTCCTTCATATTAACTTTATTGAAGTTAATTATGATGCGCCTGGGGGTATCTTATTCTGGTTGAGTCATGCTGGGATTTTGAAACAGTCTGCTATCTGAATTTCAGAATCTCTTAGCATGTCTGGAAAATTCTCTTTCATAATTTCATGGAGAAGGACCTCTGTGCCTTGTGATGCTACTTCATTACTTTCAGGGATTCCAATGAGGTGGATATTAGCCTTCTTTGAATTATCCCAGAGATCTCTGAGAGAATGATCCATTTTTGCTCTCCATTTCTCTTCCTCTTTGAGAGTTTGGGAGTGTTCAAAAGCTTTGTCTTCAATGTCAGAAATCCTTTCTTCTGCTTGCTCCACTCTGTTACTGAGAGATTCTACTGTATTTTTCAGACCTTTGAGGGCTGCAAATTCTTGCTTCAATGTGTCAAAATCTTTCATGGTTTTGTCTTTAAATTTGTTGAATTCTTGAGACAACTTTTAAATTTCTCCTCGAATTTCTAATTCCAAAATTTGAATTGCTCCTCGAATTTCTAATGTCAAATTTTCCTCTATTCTATTAATCTTGTTTGCGATCTAAATTCTGAATTCAGTTTCAGACATCTCAGCTATCTGTTTATGAATGGGATCTTCAGTTACATCTGCCATATCTTTCCTTGGGGGGGATCTACTCTGGTTAGTCATGTTACCAGAGTTTTCCCACTGATTCCACCCCATGATTATCTTACACCATTTTACTTTTCCTGTGGAGCTTTGCCAAGGGCCTGTACAGCCTGAGAAACTGGGGATATGTTTGGTGTGGTGAGGCTAAGTGGCTCGATCTTGTTTTCAGCTGGTCTCTATCTGACCCTAATAAAACAGTTACTCTGGTTTGAAATCTCAGCTGTGGGGAAATACCAGCAGTTAAGTTACTTTGCCCCCACACAGGTAACAATTGGAACAGGAAAGTCAAACCTTCCTACAACCACACTCCCAGGGCACCACTTGGGTAGTCCTTGGGCAATTGGCTCAGTTCGAAAGGTTCAAATCAATTGTCTCAGTCAGCACCTGTCTCATGTGGATTGTTTAAAAGGTCTCTGGCAACTAGATCACAGGGGTCTGCTGACAACTCATATATGACTTGCTCTGGTGCAATGTGAAGTCAGGAGGACCCACCCAGCAAATCAATTAGTCTGAAAGGTTGATGCACCTCTGTCACACCCAGTCACTGATAACCCCTGCAGGGCTGTAACCCAATTGCTCTAATGAGCAGATACTATAGGGGTTTGCACCTGTCGGAATCACAAGGAAATCTATGTCTCCTCAACCAGGCTGCTGCTGTCTGCCTCTATCTGGCAGGTGGAGGTGAGGCCTGACAAACTCAGGGGCTTGATGGAGACTGTGGAGTGTTCACTCAGTTCCAGCCCCACCCTTGATTGATATTACTGACCGAACAGAACAGCTTTTGTGGAATTTGTTTCTGTCCGGCTAAATTCCCCTGCAGAGGAGAAGCTGTTTTGAGTTCACAGAACCTGTGCCTCAGGCCCTGTCTTTGCTGGTGCAAAGGTTTGTATTCACAGCTCAGTTAGCTGTCAGTTCTAGCCTCCTGCCCTCCTTTGTCTAGGCTGATGATCCCTTGAGGGCTGGATGTTGTCTTAGGCTTAGTAAAGCAGTCCTCTGGGTCAGCCCCACCCCGGGAGTCTGCAGCACTGTCTGTGGGTTTTCTCGTCCCTGTGCTCCACCTAGGCCGGTACCGCCTCAGACAAATCATCTACTCACGGGACCTGTGTTTCTGTCCAAGATCTTCCACTGGTGGTTGCCACCTGAGAAGATGCCCAGCCTCCTCTGGTTGCTCAGAGAGACAGGGGGTGTGGCTTCAGAATATCAGGGGGTGAGCCCTATTGTTGCCAAAAATGGCTGCTGCTTTGCACCTCGGGCACCGCCACTCTGGCATGGTTCCCTCTCAGTCGACAGTCCTCTCCTCACTCCCATGCCACAGAATCAGCACTGACCAGCTGTAGTCCAGGCCCTGTACACATCCCTCGAGAAATCACCCAAGAATCCGGACTCCTGGGGTCCAGGCCTCCAGACCTCAAAGTGAGAATGGAGGGGAGTTCTGGGAGCTCAGAATTGCAGGTGGAGAATATATACAGTTTTACACAGTTTTATACCTGGCAGGAGAGCACCATGGCACCCTACTAGGGGAAGTAGGTCCAGTTTTTAGAGGGTCTCTCCTGTGGAGTATAATGGTAGGACTTTTGAACTCTACTCATTTGTCTATGGGGTACTCTGAGCCGTTCTCACAGGGGAGGGGACTCCTGTTCACTTGGTGATGGATTTTGTACCTTTTGTTTGTATACTTGGGGTCACAGCTCGCCTCAGTAGGATGGATGTGCATTCTTCAACCTTCTCTCTTGGTGCAGCTCTAATCCACCAGGTTACTTGCTAAATTTCTGTACTTTAACTCTCCTTCTGGACAGGAGCCTCTGTGGAAAGCTGGCTTCAGTCAGCCATCTTGTCTCCTCCCCCCAAAATATTTTAGTATATAATTCTTTGAGCCAAATATGTATGCATTTTTTTTATCTTTTTTAAATCTCGAACTTATTTATGGAAGTTTTGTTATTTAAATGTATGTCTTCTGTTGATTAGTTTGGCTTATCTATATCCAAAGTTCAGACTTTGGGTATATAGGAATTCTTCTAAGAATGCCCCTTCACTATATTTTCAGTACCCTAGGACTCTATGGTTTCATTCTATTTATGCTTAGCTTTTGACTAATTCAAAGCCATAGAGGAATTATAGGTCCTTTGGCAACTGCAATACAGAATAGCTTACTTTAAGAAATGTCTACCATAATACTAACATTGTATTATAGGGATTTGTATTTAGACTTCTAAGGAAAACATTTGTAACATTATTTACAGCACTCTCTCTTCAGCTTTTGACATTACAAAACTGTTTCCTTCTATACAAACCTTTTAGCTCCTTCTGGATGCCTTGGAACACTGCCAAACAGTCCTAATAGTCATTGTCACAGGAATGCCTGTATGTTCAATGATACACCTCTATTATCTGAGAGTGAACTATGTATTGAAAGATATATAAATGAGAAAGCAAAGGATCATTTAATTCATACTTATTAATGTTTTGTTTTTTTTTAAATGTTAGGGCGTACTTATTTTCCAATTTGTCTGAGGAGAGAATTAAAAAAAAAAAAGAAAACAAATTACAATAGAAAACGTTTAGCTAGGAATTAAGAAAACTCTGGGTTTGTAAAGCAAATAAAATCTCTACTAAAGATAAGTTTAACTAAAATCTTAGAATCTAGTTGCAGAAAATTCTAAATTTTATAGTTATTCTCCAATTGGTAGTGATCTTTCTCAGTTTCAGCAACACTGACAGTTTGGTCTAGATCATTCCTGGTTGGGGCAGAGGGTGCCGTGTGAATTGTGGGATATTAGTAGCCCTGGCCTCTATCTTCAAAATGAAAGTGGGACTGTCTTGGTTTATGTAACAAAAATTGCTCCAGACATTGCAAAATGTTCCCTGCAGGAGAAGGGAGGATATCATTCCAGTTGGGAGCCACTGCTTTAGATCACTGACCTATCATGTATTACAATGGAGAGGTCAATGCTGAAGATTTTATGAGTCTTGTATTCCATCCCCAGCAGTAAATATTTCAGACAACCTCTACTTTATTCTGACCTCGAGCTCTGTTTCCCTGACATCTTACTTTTGCATCTAATGTTCTCACTTGTACTTCAGTCATATTTCCCTTGTGAGACTCTGTACTTATTTCAAAATGACATTTCCTTACCTTCTTTTCTTTCTTAATATATCTTATGCTTCTTTCCCCCCAATCTAATTTAATATTTTTATTTTTAATTCAAAAATTACGACAACTTTGCAGGGGCATTTTGTATCTTTCTGATAACATGCATATTGTCTGTTTGCTATTGTAACTCCATGTACCTACTCTGATCTAAGCAGAGGGCAGTTCCCTAACAAAGTGCTGGGTAATATCTACAGCCATCACATTCTTCTTTGCTAATTGCTTATCCTTTCCTCTTTTTAATATCTTTCATGTTTCCCTTTCTTTAATATATTATTCCTGGCAGCACTAAAAGTTTTTCTGACATAAAAAAAAAAAAAAAAGAAATTAAAATTAAACCAAAATAGTGTGATTTTACAACTTCCTGTGCAATTTAACCCCAAATTATGCTTTACTTTATAGTAGAACTTTTCAACAAATCCATTCGTACTTTCATTGTGTACCTAGACACATCCATATCTACTTTCCATCTTCTATTTTAAAACATCCATATTTACTTTTCATCTATTGACTCTTCAATCCAATGTAAATTGTTCTAATAGCAATTATTTCCCTAAAACTTCTCTCATCATGGTCAATATAAATTTCAAGTTGGAAAAAACTATGGACACCTCTTTACTTTCAACTTGTTTGACTATCCAAAAGTTATCAGTGTAATTCCTCACGCTTTTTATCTTAACATGCTTTCTTTTCTTCTGTTTTCTGATATCCCTTTCTTCTAGTTTTTTCCTTACCTCTTATTATTCTTTCTCATTTCTTTTCATTCTCTCTTCAATTCTGTATTGTTAATTTCTTTCTTTCAACTAAAGGTTAGAGGTTTCATTCTTATTTATATTTTTCTCAGAGTAGCCTATAATTTCATTCATAGAATTTATTGGCTTTTAAAATTCATTTTTAGGAACATAAGCTTACCTTACCCTCTAGATATAAACTCCTTGATCGACAAAAACATTGTTTTTTTTCTCCCAGAATCTGATACATTTCCTGGGATATGCTAGGCATCCAATAAATGTTTTCTGAATGAGTGAATTGATTAATGAATGAATAAATTTTGATAAGTCTCAATGATCATATCACTCCTAGCTCAGTTCCCTATTGGCCTGATCCTGATTTCAGAATTTCTTCTATTTTTATTTTCCTTATGATGATAATTTCTCCTACTCGAAGATAGGAGAAATGAGTATAGAAAACAATGTGTAAAAGATGAGAAATGAAATCTCATCTGCTTAGTTTTTTCAAGGTCTTTAGCTATTCTCTTATGTTTGAGAAAATAAATGTAAGAAAATAGGACAGGAAGTAGAGAAACTTTCAAACTGGAAACTACCTCCTAAGGGTTGCTATGGTCAAAATGTTCCTGGATAATGATTATCCTTTTAAGGATATCTGTATATTCTGTTCCATATATTGTCTTATTGGTAATCACATGTATTTATAGGAAAGTATAATATCTTTTATAGGAATTGCAAATTTCTATTGAGTATCTATCACACACACATAAACATACTACTCTACTCTTTTGAAGATATTGATAAAAGTTTATAGTGAGAATTTATAAGTCGTGAGGAATTTGAAGAGGATGCCTAATGTCCTTTTCTTTTCCTATGGAACCCAATCAAACATTTCATTCCATCATTGTAACTGAACTGTCAGATTAGGGAAATCAAATAACTGTTTTGTTTTCTCAGGCACAGCCAACTGAGGCCACTTTGTTATGACCCTACCATATATTAATGATAATGGTTGGTTGAGGGAGTGACCTTGGGAGGTATTGAGCTTGGTAGAGGCAACTCTAGAGCTGAAAGAGATGTAGTCCTAAGATAAATACATAACCTCTTTCTTTTCTGCCTTCAAATAAACCAATATCACTCTTGAACAGTAAATAATAGTTAAAAATATTTTAAAAGACCATGATAGTAGCTTTCAAAGGAAGAGTAGAGATAAGATACGTTGTAGGAATGTGCAGAATGGAAACATCCTTGTAAGCTACAATAGCCTTCATGTTTAACAAAAATGATACACAAAAAAGAAAGCTATGAGCTATGAGTGAGTTTTGAGTGTCTGCCTTTGGTATAGGGCAGTAGCAGACAGGGCAGAGCAGCTGAAGAAGCAGTGTGAAATGCAGGAGTGAGGTAGTGCCAGGTACACTCAGGGAAAAATGAATTGGCTCACTTTCAAAAAGAGAAAAATAAAAAATGGTACTTAAGATCTGTTTAAAGCATATATGGGAGTCAGGATAGAAGGCTTCAAACATCAGGTGAAAAGTTGAAAATTACTTCTAATTAATGAGGAAATTTAAAGAATTTTTAAGAATTCAAATGTAGAAAGAAAAACAGAACAAAACTCAAGCTCTGTCAGTCTCATTGATTGTAGTCGCTCATCATTTTACTGATATAAACTGTACCACGGATTCTGGCAACATAAGCCTTCCGAAAATTATATCAAAGCAGAATGCCTGGTTTATTGTCAATCTGAAAGAAATGTAATTATATAGTATATTTAAAGGTCATAAAACACTCTCAATGAAGTTTGTGATTTTTTTCCCCTCAGATAAATGTGGTTATGGAAGCAATATGCAGGCAGATGTTTAATATAAAATATCCTTCACATTTCAGAATAAACAACATATGGAACAAGTAGCCATTTTACTTGATGTGCTGAAATTGAAAATACTTCAAAATAGATCTGCTGTGATTTAGTTTATATCTATTGTAGCACAATGCCTACCAAGATGTTTCACCAGATTACAGCTAATACGAGGGCATATTATTAATTTCTTTAACTTTAAAGTTGCTTTTTAAGTGTCCTACTTTGTTCAATGACATGATAATGAGAGATATATTCACTGCTAGTGGAATTTTAAAAACTTTCCTAATTAGTAAAGTGATATGTGGGTGTTTTATATTCTGAAGTAGAAAAGAAAGACATTCTAACCTGGGAAATGTTAGAATCAGAAAATATAAATAGGATTGATCTCTTTAATTGCTCAGATCTTGTCCAGAAAAGTAAATTGAGCTCAACTAATCCATTCTGTTCCTTTTTAGTATATTTATGGAAAATCAGGCAATTAAATGATGAAAGAGAGAAAAAATAACTGATGAATGCATTTTATAGGCACATAATTTATTTTTAGATAGAACTTCCAGTGTCATTTTATTGCAATAAAAAGTATTTCATAACAACCAACAGAAATTTAACATTTAAGTTTCATGTTAAAAATAAAAATACATTGTTTTTCCTCTAATTCAAATGTAGTACATTTAGACAAAAATGCTAGCTATTATAAAAATGAATATTTTGGCAGGGAGTTGATGAGTATCATGTGCTGGAATGTATTTAACATTGAAATGTTTGTTTGTTTTGTTTTCCTATACCACCTCCATGCCTTAAATTAAAAGTTTATGAGAGTATAATTTTCAGCATAGGATTACTTCAGAAATGGAAGGAATCCAAGTGTCTGCCCAATGCAAGAGTTTTTTCTAAAGTACCTCTGACCAATGGACACCCAATGTTTTCATGAATGTTTATCACAGCACTAATAGAGACAGCCTCTCTAGATCGTCTGCACTATTATTTGGCAAATCTTGATTTAGCTACTTGATAAATGTGACAGAAAAATATATTCTTCTGTTTGCTTGTTTGCCTGCTTTTTTTTTATCAAATGGAAGTCAAATTATAAATGTCAGGACAGTTACATTGTTCTCCTTTTTCTTCATCCTTTCTTCACCTCCAGCTTAAATCAGTGCAACAGGTGATCTTGGCCTCTGAGTGTATTCAACTCTCAGTTACTCAGACAGAAAGCAGGTCCCCAGAGGCAACCCCAGTTAGGTTGACTATAGTCAAAAAGGCTCAAAGGAGTAGGGCATTAGCCCCATATGCCAGAGGTGGCGGGTTCAAACACAGCTAAGGGCAAAAACTGTAAAAAAAAAAAAAAAAAAAAAAAAAAAGAAAGAAAAAAAATGTCTGACAGTTGTGAGAGCAGAATCTTTCTGGACAGAGGTGGCCCTAACCATATCAAAGACTAGCTCTCTTGCAGGAAATTTTGTCTTTCTTCTCTGCTGCATCTCTATATAAAAAGGCATTTTTCTACCTGGGAAGCAGTATCTAAGAGAAAGAGTAGAGTGCTCCTTATCAGACAGATGGAGCTCAGATCTGCCTCCCACCTTTATTGATTTTTGGTCATGGAGATCTATATAGTCTTTTCCAACTTCAATTTTCTTATGGGGAATTACAATGTTCTAAAGAAAGAGTAAATGCCTGTCTGTGGTGGATATTGTATTTCTATACTTGTATGAGAGAAGACATAGTCTTACCTCAATCACAATCTAGGCATTCTGAATTGGGAAGCAAAGAGCTACTATTGCTCTTAGAAAGGGAAGACTATAGACTGACCTATGAATTTGGACTCACATCTTCTTCATATGTATACGTTGATTCTTTGTACTTACTGGTTATTTATAAAGGTACTTCATATTTATTTTAGAAAATACAAAAAACACCCATATAATAATAAAAGTCTGTGACATATCAATTATTTTGAAAAGAATAGTGTATGCATTCTTACTACTTATATGGCAATACCTGTATTTATCACTTCTTGTGTAAAAAATAACTTTTCAAATTTTTATTTTTTTTCCTTCTTCTCCTTTCCCTCACTGACTCCTTCCTTCTGTGTCAGGTTTTTATTGCATCAATCTGAGTTCAGAATATCTATACAGAAACATACAAATGCAAAACAAACAAAAAGTAAAAAGAAAAAAAACTTAAAAAATAAACAATTTAGTAACTTTCTTCTAGGTTGTATAGAGGAAAGGGGATTGGTACGAGAGATTGTTCAGTAACTTCCAATTGGCCACACATAAAGTGCAGTATTTAAATAGTATTTAGGAAAAAAAGGTAACTTATATACATATGAATGCTTTATTATAACATTCTAGAAAAAGTTAGGTATAGTTTTAAGATTAGTCAATTGATCCTTAGAATCCAGAAAAAATTAAATGGTTATGACGATAAGAAAATTAGCCTGTTTCTAATTCTCTTATAATTGTAATCCTCTTTCTCTTATTTATTTATTTTTGGGTTACTGTAGACTTTAAAACAATTTTTTTTTGGGGGGGTGCTTATTCCGAGATTATTTTCTTGATAGTTTAAAAAAATCAAGTGACAGAAAGATGTATTTCAAATACAGTAAAAAATGTTTTTATTAGTGCCCCATCAAATGCATAACATACATTTCACTAATTCAGGGAACCATTTTCATAGGTGTTTCATATTTTAATTTTATGCTTATAGGCTTCAGAAAAAGACTGTCAGAACAGATGAAATTCATTTATAAGACAAATGCAACATTCAAATGTTATGAAAGGTTATATATCATGCAGTTTCTGGTATATAGAGTAAGTAATTCAAGTAACTACACTTGGAACTTTAAGAAAAAATAGACACACCAGATCATCAAAGTAACTTTTACAGATAAAATACTAGAATCAAAGGCAATCTAATTAGAACTATTTTTAGCCAGTTTTCATTTATTACTTAGCCAAAATTGTGTTTCTGTCATAGGCAAGCCTAATACAGCAAGATTTATACATATACATCATAAAATTTGGAAGCAAAAACAATCTTAGAAATTGTTATTTTTTAGACAAAGCACCAGAGTGATTAAAATCCTTTCAAAATAAAAGATTTGTTCTGTGTATGGTGGTGTCCCAAATCTGTATGGTCTCCATCCCCCAGTAGGTACTCAGTAAAATTTAGATGAATATTAGATAGTAAGTGACTGACTTGCCTGAAACTCCACAGGAAGGTACAAAAGTGTAATATCCTGGGCCTCACCTCTAGACCAGACCTGTCCATAACAACACACTATTATATTTGGTGGAGAATCTAAAAAACTAGTGAGGATTTGGGGAATAATTAAGGCAAGGATATAAAAATGGGAAGGCTTATAACTTTACCACTTTTGATGTCAGCTGGATGTTATTAAAATGTTAATGCCAATAGTTCAATCATACAAATTTACGTGTTTATTTCTTATAACCTATATGTGCAAACAATTAAAATTAATAATAGAGAAGTTTAGATTTAAATTAAGGCTCTTTGTTACCCCGACTTAGCTATTTGCCATGTAATTTCAATCACATTCCTGAGATGCTGCTGCTGCTGCATCCACTAACGTGGTACAATGGAATGACTAAGGTCTATAACACGGACAAGCAATGTTCCGTGTTCCTCACCCTCCTGACCCATCATTAGTGATGAGATCTGTGACACTTTTATATTAGTTTTCTTTAATTGTACAATAGAATTTATGACAAAAGTATAGCATATTTCATTAATCCCTCATAAATCAATTCAGATTTTTTTTTTTAATCTCAGCTTTTACCCTTTTTTGAATAGTAACTCTATTCCTAAATTCAACACTTAGGCAAAGTTAAACATCCATGTGTATTTTTACAATAGCACTTTAACACTTTTTTTTTATAAGGGTTTACTTGCTTTTCTCTTCCCCAATTTCTAGAAAGGAAACATTATTTTATCATTTTATCCTAATAATAGCGTAGAGTATGATATGTGATCTCAGGTGACTAAATGTTGACTGATGGATGAAGGATGAAATCCCCCTTCCATTCATTTGGCATTTAATACGTATTTATTTCATGCCTACTGTGTACTGGATGTTGATTTTATAATGCTAATTAATGGAATTTATTAATTTTCATTCAGATTTAAGTCATGCATGTCTCTGAGTTGGCTTACCAAAGCGTCTTCAATAGAGTTTACTTCGTTAGTAAAATAATGAGAGACACAATAGGGATGTTGTCTAGAATTGAGTTATTCACTTGTCATGATATGTTTCTATATTCTACAAGCAATGCATTCATTGTAATTCAGTGGTAATGTGTAGCCATAATTGAAGTTTTTATTTTCAAAGATCAATGTAATGCTAGTCCCAGCAGAGTGCTCTCTCTCTCTGAATGTATATATATATATGTGTATATATATATATAGACACACACACATACACACATGTGTGTACATATATGTGTGTGTGTATGTATGTATACACACACACAAACACATTTTTTTCCTACTTAGATTTTGACCATCCCATTTATATTAAGAACTCTGTCACAGTCTGTAATATAAAAGCCCTAGAGTAAAAAGCTAGTTTGTGTTTTTGCTTGTTGCAGGGGTCCTCAAACTGTTTAAACAGGGGGCCAGTTCACTGTCCCTCAGACCGTTGGAGGGCCAGACTATAGTTTAAAGAAAAAAAAAAAACAACTATGAACAAATTCTTATGCACACTGCACATATCTTATTTTGAAGTAAAAAAACAAAATGGGAACTAATATAATCACACTACCTCATGTGGCCCATGGGCTGCAGTTTGAGTATCCCTGAGCAATCAACAAATTTATTGAAAAACCAAACAACAGTAGAAAGAATTCAAATGAAATCCATGAAAAAATTAAATTAATATACACCATTGGAAAATTGGTTATATTTTGAGCTTGCCTTTTTTTCATTCATTGGATATTAGACTGTGTATATTACACATGTGTGAACAGAGAACATGTCTGGAAGCTTATGCTTTGAAATATCAAGATTAGTCATTTGTGGTGTGATTTTTGGATAAATTTTACTTTTTCTCAATTATTTTCTTTACTTCATGGTTTATTTTCACAATAAATATATATTACTTATATACTCAGATAAAATAATAATTATTTCTAATTAAAACCATTGTGAAAATGGTACAAAAATGAAAATTAAAGAATAGTAAAGCAAATTAGGAGTTTAAAGTTGCAGTGATTTTTACTTATAAAGTTTTCATGGTTTATAAAATGTGGTTTTATTTAAAAAGTGCTTTACCAAAATTAAGATTGAACAGTAAAAAATAAGTTACTAAAATTTTCCTTAAAATTATGTCTTCCTTACCCAAGGGTTTAAAGTCTCTAAGCCAATGGAGACTGTCATCTTGTAGGACAAATCAAGATGGAGGAAAGGCCTTCTAGTTTTTGACCAGATCACTTTGTTATTTTAGCAAAACTTGGCTCTGCAGTTTCTTCTGTTCACAGACAATATTTCCCTCTACCACCTGCAAGCCTTCATCCAGCTGATCTTAAGTGTACCAAACAACTTCCTTCCCCTTAATTGCTGCCCAGTGTTCTTTCCTTTTAAATTGTAGATCAGGCTCACTTCCTTGATTTAATACCACTAATTTTCTAAACCCACCATTTAATTCTTGATTCATCACATTCAGCACACACTAGAGCTTTTGTAAATATGTTTATCTGCATTGTATATTTATCACTCTTAGCCTCTTTAAAGGATGACTTTTGGGTCAGTCCTAGTTTCACCACTCAAGGTATAAAATTATGCAAACCTGAAAGTTTTTTTTCCAAAAAAAAAAAAAAAAAAAGTTAATAAGGTTGGTGTAGGAATAGAAAAGTGCCTATAAGATAGCAGGTTGTCAACAAAGGGCAGCTATTGCTATTGTGAGATTCTAGTTTGATTTTTGTTTAAGGCCAGTCTTACTCCCAATTGCCTGTTAGACATCATTACCTGATTGTTAAAAAACAAGGTAAGTTTCATTCCAAGCATTCTTAACACTTACTCTTTGAGTCATTAGTCTGAAAAGTTTAGTGATCTCTTACCCTTTCTCATGCAGTCGGCTGAATGCTTTTTTGTTTCAGGTTTCAAATTTATGACTTTATGACCTCAACCTTTGATGTGTTGGTTTGTTTTGGGGGACATTGCTTTTGAAGATTATTCTTTTCAATTCTATTTTTTATGGTATATTCCATCTCGAAATGCTCTAAAACCTAACTGTAATTTACATTTATACTCTAAAAGGCCAAATTATTTTTTCTTACGCATTCTGTAAACTTAACATCCATTTTGCTTTGTCTTCATTGTAGCCTCACTGGCACTGAAACATCTATTCTGCCATCAAAGGCTTGGTCATGTTGTTTCCTCTGCCTCAAATAGTTTTGTACGAGTTTGAACTTAATGTCATGATTCCTCAAGGTAAAAGATTATCTTTACCGTGAAGAATCTTTAAGTAATCTTTCTTACTCTGAACTCCTAAAGCCTTTACTGCCAGCATCTCTCTGAGGACATCGCCGCAGAGACATGTGCTGTGTCTGTCTCTGTCTTTCCCTGGCTGTGTGCTATTCTCAAAGGCAGGTCCCTAAACACAAGGAAGTAAACCTTGTACATCAGGATCTCACCCACTGCATCTGTCACACTCATTGTCCAAAATAGATGGATATTCAGTTTTGGGTTTATTCAACAGATGAGGTAGAAGAAATTTTGGAGTACAGTCGGCATTATTTTAGGACTGAGGAAACTCAATTTATTTAACTCATTCAAAGTCACATTTATTTGGTGGCATATTGGTACTGGGACTACAATCTTGTTTTTAAATGACTAAGAACATATCTTATATCTACACATTCCATATTTATTATGGAAACACAATGAAAATTTGTTGATTGTATGATTTGTTGATCTATAGATTGAGATTCCTTAGTTTTAATAAGTGGGGGCAAAAAATATCCCTTACAGCTCTCTGCACTATGAAGCGCACATGCATTTGCTTTATTATTTTCTAAAATTATATTCAGGATATTTTAATTTGTTTTATTTCACTTTTTGTAATTCTGTCCACATATTAAAGCCTTTGTTCTTGCTGATTCTCCAACTGGATTGTTCTTCCTACACATATGTCCTTTATTCGATACTGAAATTTAGCAGCTTCCTATTTCCTCTTTATCTCTTCTCTCTGATATTTGGTATCCCTCTCTTCAGCTTTATTTTCCCAAGTAATTAATACTATGTAATATGCCATATATTTGATAAATATGATTGATTATTGCTTCTTTCATTTAAGGTAAAAGTTTTGAGAAGTTTTCAGTTTTTTTTCTAATTTGGTTACTATTTTATCTTCAATGCCAATAACATAGTAAGAGTTTAAGACACATTATGTAGAATGACACTGTGCCAAGAGAGAATTTTATTCATACACATCATACACTTTTATTTTTATAAGCATCTTTTTGCTTCATTAAATAGGAAAATATATAGTGTTTCTAACTTTAGAAATAGTGCCTTCTAACTCTTAAGGTTTCCGTTATCATATTTGCTGGCCCACATATTAAGTAAAAGACCACCAAATATGACAAGGAGACTAAAAGTATAGAGATTCTGAGCCCACTTAATTAAAAATTGAGCCTTCTGATTTTATCTGTCTAGGTGTGAAAGTTGGAGTTGAACTTGATTCATTAAAAAGGTATTTTCTTGAGAAACCACCAGAAACTCTTTTGTCTGAGAACTCAAATTCAGATTGGTAATAGATTTTGAAATCTTGTTTGTCCTATGACTTTCTGCAAAGTTAGTTTTCGAGGAGAAAAAAATGTTCTTACAGGGCACTTAAATTCTAAATCCATGTAAGAAAATTAAACTCTAATAATAATTATCTTTTCATTTTGAATCTTAAAGTTTAAGAGAGAGACATTTGGTGATGGAGTCAGTTCTTTAACTATTTAATTGGGCTTTTTTTTGAAACAGAGTTTCAACCCCTGCCTGGGTAGTGTGCTGTGGTGTCATAACTCATAACAGTCTCAAACTCCTGAGTTCATGCAATCCTCTTACCTCAGCCTCCTGAGTCCCTGAGACCACAGGCGCCCATCACAACGCATGGCTCATTTGTCTTTCAGTAGGAACGTCTCTCTCTCTCTAGCTCTAGCTGATCTCCAAGTCCTGAGCTCTAGCAATCCACCCGCCTTGGCGTCCCAGAGTGCTAAGGATTACAGGCATGGGCCACCAAGCCCGCCCTGTTTAACTATTTGGATAATACCTACCTCCACCCCCAACTCTGTATAACATGTTATATGCTTGCATGTGTTTCACTAGCATATTGAATTTTTTCCTAGGAGTAACAAACATTTTATATTAAGGAGCTCTAAAAAATTCTCTCAAACTGAGAGCTGAGAAAACATACGCTTTCTTTACTTCCAAACATCTACAGTTAGGCAACCTGAAAAAGTCATATTTATGACCAAGTTTGGCCTTTGTATTTTCATAGGAAAATGTATTCTTGGTTGCAGAAGTAGTCATGAGATTGAAGTTTTCATGTTTTTCTAAATATGATGTTTCTTCCAATGCTCAGCCTAAATTTCAGGTTAAATGGGACCAATGAATTTGATCATTTCACTTTGAAATTGATTCTTTCTCTTTCTCCCTCCTCCAATCCTCTTTCTCTTTCTCTCTTTTACACATGCACACTTGCACATGCACACGCACACACACATTTGTTAATGTTATTTTCAGATAAGGGAGAATAAATTAAATGCAACTGTATATTTATGAGTTATATGTGTATGTGTGTATTTAAGTAGATATTTCTACAGATAGCACTTTTCCCATTTTGTTGCTGATATTTGGGGGGACATCACTAAAGGCTTATTTCTTTTCCCTAGTTTTTCTGTAGAACAACTCAGCTTATGTACTTCTCAATTGGGGAAATGTATAGGGCATAGTTATACATTTGTTGATATGAATTTGTTTACCCTTAATGAATTTAACAATTATTCATTTACATTTATTTGGCCAAAATATCAGGGTAGATTCTGAATAAATTAAACAGAAAGCTAGTCTTTGTTTTTGTTTTCTCAATTTAATCAGGAAAATAGAAATAAATAGAGCTATATTAGTGTTCTAATGACACATTCAAGTGCTATTGGCAGAGAGGAAATGTTTAATTAATTAATTAATTTATTTTTGACTGAGAAGGTAAATGGAAGATTCTTCTGGCAAGACAGCATTTGAGCCAGCCCTGAATCATGAGTAAGAGCATAACCTATGTAGGAAGGAAGAGCATTCTAGAAAGAATATCTAAAGCCAGCAAAGTGCTATGACAGGCAGAAAAATATATATAAGCTGCTACAAGTAATAAGAGTTTAGGGTATATAAAACAGAGATGGGGGCTGACTATAAGGAGATGTGATTGTAGAAATTGGGCCTTTATCTCCTGACAATTAGCAGACATCATATTTGGTAAAGGATATGGTTTTATTGCGATTTTAAAAACAGAATAAGGTAAGATGATAGGTTTCTAAAGATAAGCAAAATTTACACTACGTATATACTCTACTCTGGGTAAGTTTTTAAATATAAGCTCTATAACAGCATATGTTCTGATTTTCCATAAATATAGCTGAGAAATGAAGGAAGAATTCAATAGTAAACAGCACTAGAAAATTTAATTTATTTGTTTTAGGATTATTTCCTTTATAATATGTCCCAGTGGAAAGTAGATTCAAAAAGTATTCTTTCTAGCACTTGAGGTTTCATCTGCCTTGTGAATTAAAAGTTTATTAGTGAAAAATTTTCAACATGTAATTAACAATTTGACTGTTAATGTATCTATATGTTGAAGTCTTAGAATTTATTCTATTTGTTCTAACCCTTTCTTTCTCTATAATCCTTTCTGCACTCCCTTTATGCATATATAGGTGCACTTAAGGTGCTGAGTTTCTGTTCATTTCTCATTCTCTTTTGGGTATGTTTCTCAGCCTTGATAATCTCTACCTTCAGTTTTTCTACTATTTTTCTGCTACCATTCAAACCTGCTATTGAGCCCAATAATACATTTTTCATTATAGTCATTGTACTTTTAAATTCCAGAATTTCTATTCCGTCTTTTTTTTTTTTTTTTTTTGCTAATTTTGTTCTTTTTATTGATATTCTCTCTTTGAACAGTGATCACTCTTTTACTTTCTTTAATTCTTCTTACAAGGTTTTTTTTTTAATTTATTTGAACATTTTTTATAATAGTTGATTTAAATTCCTTATCTTGTTAGTCCAATGTCCAGACTTCTTCTGTAGCAATTTCTACTGACCGATCCACACCCACTGTGTGAGCCATATTTTTCTGTTTCTTTGTGTGTTTCACAATTTTTTTGTTAAAAACTACCCATTTAAAATACTATAATGTGACAACCTTTAAAAATAGATTCTTTACTCCTTCCCAGGGTTTTTTGTTAGTGTTGTTCCTGTTGGTTTGCTTGTGACTTTCCTGAAATATTTCTGTAAACTCTGTTCTTTGTTTTGTGTGGACAACTCATATACCAGTTCAATTACTTTAATAGTTGTCTATGTCCATGCAGGCTGTTATAACAAAATAACTTAGACATGGTAATTTATAAGGAACCAAAATTTATCACTTACAGTTATGGAAGCAAGAAAATTCAAGATCAAGGCCACAGCAGATTTAATGTCTGGTAAGGATTCACTCTTTGCTTCAAAGGTGGTACCTTCTAACTGTGACCTCATATGGTAGAAGGGGACAACAAGATTTCCCTGGCGTTTTTATAAGGGTACTAATCCTGTTCCTGAGGGCTCTTTACTTATGAACTAATCACCCCCCAAAGATCCTACTTCTTAATATCATCACCTTTGGGATTATATTTCTCAATTAAATTTTGGGGAGACACACATTTAGGCCACAACAGTAGTAATCTAATGATTCGACAGACATTTGGACAGAGATTCCCTTTGATTCTTGAACTAATCAAACAGCCTTTGTTACAGAGCTCTCTTTCTCTCAATCTCTGTCTCTCCTTTACCCCCTTCCCTTACACACACACACACCCCCACATACACACACACAGAGGTGAATACTTTCAGCACTTTGACAGTTTACGGTCCTGCCTTATTCTTTACTTCCAGCTTATGCAGAGCCTCAAATTCAACATAGAATGAGAGATTATGATCTGAGGTCTTTTTTGAGATTTGCACAGCCTGTAATTTGGTGTGGCCTTATATATCTCCAGGAATATATTAGAGCTTTTCACAACCTCCTATGGACAGTTCATTCTCAAGACCATGATTTAAAAATTTGGTTAGGTTTTACCATCTCAGGAAATCAGCATTGTTAAGCAATTGCATTTTTTCCCCAACAATCATCCTGGATTTAAGAACTTTGCTTACTCAGTAAGCTTTAATCGGGTCAAATAAAGACAAAATCAGTGAATGAGCCTGTTCCAAGAAGCTACCATATATGTTCATTTTCTGGGCTGGCACTGCTTTGGAGAGTTTCAAGCACATTATGTCCCCCCTAGGCTGAGGGAAATCTGTGGAGCAAGAAGAGACTGATGGGAAAAGAACAAGTTCAAATGCCAAGTAAATTTTGTTACTTATAAAATTCAGTTGTTTTCTTTGAGCAAGTGCTCCTAAGATTATTATAAGAAACTGGTTAATCTTCAGAGTGGAAAAGGTGATGTAGACAATGCTTGCCAGTGTTCTTACTGCTTTTATGGACAAGCCAGTTTTTACTTACTAACTCCATCTCATTCTAAAATTGCTTCTCAGATTTTTTTTTTTTTATACTGAAACAAAATGTTTCAATTAACACATCTTCTATTTAATTTTTAAATACAAATGCTGTATTTTATGTATGATTCCTGGAATATATGTTCTTTTACTTTTAAGTCAATTTATTCCATCCTTTATATGCTAGTGACATCTGTTACAGTAAAGTGAGACAGGACAAGACATAAATCATTGATATCTCCTAGATTCCACGCTGAAACACAGATAGATCAACAATGCTTCATTGGTTTCAATGTTTAACATCTGCAACAATAAGGAAGGTTTCTAATACTGAGCAACTCTTTCTGTTTTCTTCAGGAATGACAAATTTTTAAAAAAGTGCTCCTGAAATAGAAAGTTCTGCTTTGTAAAGATAGCATTGTGAAAATAAAATGACAGCCATATTTCCATGCCAAAATTAATAGCATGAAAGGAAAGTGCACACATGTGCTTGTAGAAGGGGGGACAGACGTTTAGAGTTGAAGACAACTTACACCCATCAGGATTCAGGCTTAGTGCCAGAAAAGCCAGCACCATCATTGCTGCAGCTGTGTGCCACATGATTCACCTCCACTGCTCTCCATCAGATTATATTTTAGCCGTCTTAGATAAACTCTCAATATTTAACCAGAAACACAGCATTCATTTTCTCAATTTTGTCTCCTAATTACTTTCATCCTTAATAAATAGTACTGAAAAATGCCTTAAGGCTATGAATCTGTATGCTGTAGTAAATCTGAATAATCTAATGTACTGAGCAGTGACTGAATAAAGAAATTGGAAACAGATTAAGTCACAAATTGGCGAGTTAAAACCTATCTCTATCAGCATAATTATTAAATGTTTTACTCATGAACTTGAAGAGAGTTCTAGGACTGAAGAACCTAAAGTAATGATCAATTCTTTAGAAATTTAGTTGCTTTATAATAAATATAAAACACAGCTTAAAGCAGAAGAGCCTGAAAAAAGAAATTTTTCTTCCTATGTGGTTATTGGCAAGTCAGCACTAACATTTACCTTTCGCTGATAGGAAAAAGGATAAGAGCAATTTCAGTGCAGAGTAAATTTTGGTTTACATGTAACTGACTTAAATGCAGCAAAATATGAACCCCTCATGCTAAAAGGCAAGAGAATAATGAAGAATATTCCATAAATATTTAGCAAACTCCATGTACAAGGTGAAGAAAGGTGGCATAATTCCCATCTTTGGGGAATAAATTTACAGTGTAATACATAATTTTGATTGCTACCATTCCAAGGCAGTCTTTGATTTGAGGACAGTATGTAATTATCACACACACAATCCTTGGTGATCACATGTTCCCTCCTCCTTTACTGTTTTACCTGAAGTTCACTGCCTTTCAATTTTTTCACTGTCCATAGCTGGTCATAAAGTGCTCCAAAAAAAAAACAAGCATATTAACTATGAGTACCAAGTTTCACAAAATCAATAAATACACATGAATTATTGAATAATGATTTGGGACATAAGTGAGAGTTTGATAAACCAATTTCAGTAAAATTCTAAAAGTAGAGGTAAGATTGCAATAAATTAAGAATAGTATGAATTTTTTAAAAAATGCAGAAAGCATGTAAAGATTATTTCAGAAAGCTTAAAGTAATATAATGATAAAGAATATGGTCATTTGTATAAGTAAAGTGGGTGATAGAAGACAACTGAGGTGTCTGAGCCATAAAGAGCATAGCCTTGTGTGTGACACAAAATAGCACTTTAGAAAATGGTAGATATTTTTGTTATTATTGAGAATTATGAGTTAAAAGGCAAAGAATAAGTTGCTTCATAGTGGAGAATTACATCAAGAGGTGGTGTTCATATAAAATATGCTTCAATCTATTCTAGTATGCACTGTTCAAAAATACAATGTGGCATTGTGAAAGAATATTTGTTTCGAAGGGGATGAGAAAGTCTCAGGATCAAGTCACGACTTAACATTTTACACACTCTATGTTAACTTTGGGTGAGTAATACAACCTTCCTAGGTCTCAGATACCTCATTTATGAAATTTAGATTATTTAAAAAATGAGTTATCATAATCCATGTGAAAACTTTCAGCAAATTTACTGATACTTACTGGCCCATCGTAGGCAATTGATAAATGTATTGATGCTTGCCTCTTGCAAAGATCTTCATGGAAAAGTGTCCAGGTTGCACTGCGCTGTTATGGATGTTGCAAAATAAATTAAGATGGATGACTTGAATGATTGTTTCAAACTTCAATATATTATGACACCTTAGATAAAGTGTCTAGCATCCCTAAGGACTCAAACCCTGGCAAAAGATAGTAAAAGTTGACATTAGAACTGGAAACTATTGATTCTGAATGTATGCACCTTTCAAGGGGTGCACAAAGATATTGTTCACAGGAGATGTGGATTCTCTCAACAAAAGATCACAGCAGCTTAAGTGATTAGCTAAGATAAAGTCCATTCACTAGAAGAAATATTTTTCTTGAACTAAAACTGCCCTATACTTCTTTGAGAACAAGCATTCTGAAATGTAATATTAAAAAATCCCAGTTATATATTATTTTTAAAATACATATTTCCTTTTTTTGGAAATTCGGGGGTCATTTTATATTAGATAATTCTTTGCAAAGCTTAATAGTCTTATTAAATATCTGAACCATTCATTGTTTTAAATGATTAAATTAAGAATTTGGGACAGAAGAATAATTTTAAAAGTTGCAAAATTGAAAGTAGCTTGTGTTATTCTCAATTCCCTCTTATATGTATTTGTATGTGTATGTTTTCTCCAATAGTGTGTATAGCTATGCATATATGAGATTGCTAAATTTATTGTTAAGGTTTTATGTATTTTGCCAAAATTTGAAAGTTAGAAAGCTCTATGGAACAGAATAGAGAACCAAGAGATAAACCCAGACACTTATTCTCATTTGATCTTTGATAAGCCTATTAAAAGCATAAATTGGGGGAAAGATTCCCTATTTAACAAATGGTGCTGGGTGAATTGGCTGGTGACCTGTAGAAGACTGAAACTGGACACACACCTTTCACCATTAACAAAAATTGACTCTCACTGGATAAAAGATTTAAATGTAAGACATGAAACTGTAAAGGTACTTTGAGAGAATTTAAGGGAAACACTTGAAGAAATTGGCCTGGGAGAATACTTTATGAGGAGGACCCCTCAGGCTATTGAAGCAATACCAAAAATACATTACTGGGATCTGATCAAACTAAAAGGCTTCTGCACAGCCAAGAACACAGTAAATAAAACAAACATACAGCCCTCAGAATGGGAGAGGATATTTGCAGGTTATGTTTCTGACAAAGGATTTGGTGACCAGAATCCAGAGAGAACTCAAATTTATTAATAAGAAAAGAACAAGTGATCCCATTTCACTGTGGGCAAGAGACTTGAACAGAAGCTTCTCTGAAGAAGACAGGCCCATGGGCTATTTTTAAAAATGCTCATCATCTTTAATCATCAGAGAAATGCAAATCAAAAGCACCTTGCGATATCATCTAACTCCAGTAAAAGTAGCTCACATCACAAAATCCAAAAACTACAGATGTGGCGTGGATGTGGAGAAAAGGGAACACTTCTGTACTGCTGGTGGGAATGCAACCTAATATGTCCCTTTTGGAAAGAAGTTTGGAGAACAATTAGGGAACTAACAGTAGACTTGCCATTCGATCCTGTATTTTCTCTACTAGATATATACCCAGAAGACCAAAAATCAGTTTACAACAAAGATATTTGTACCAGAATGTTTACTGCAGCCCAATTCATAATTGCTAAGCCATGGAAACAGTCCAAGTGCCCATTGATCCAAGAATGGATTAACAAATTGTGGTATATGTACACCATGGAATATTAGGCAGCCTTAAAGAAGATGGAGACTTTACCTCTTTTATGTTTACATGGATGGAGCTGGAACATATTCTTCTTATTAAAGTATCTCAAGAATGGAAGAAAAAGTATCCAATGTACTCACTAATATGAAACCAGTGTATAATAACCCACACTTTCATATGAAAGATAAAACACAACTATAGCCCAGGATGAAGGAGGGAAGAGGAGGGGAGAGTGCGGGTAGGTTTTATGGAGGGAGGGCAATAGGGGCGACCAAACCAATGATGCATATTGCAAGGGTACATGTCAAATCTATTAAGTGTAGAGTATAAATGTCTTAACATGACAATTAAGTAAGTGAGGTGAAGGCTGTGTTAATCAGTGTGATGTAACCATCCCAAATTGTATATAAAATCAGCACATTGTACCCCATATTTGCATTAATGTATGCAGCTATGATTTAATGAAAAAAAAAAAGTTAGAAAGCCTGTTGGTTATAATAACCATTGGGTATTTGTTGGTCCCTAGGTCCTTTTGTTACTGAATCTAACTATATACCTTTACCCCAGATTCAGTCTCATGTTAAATAGCTTTGAAGCGCTATCAATTATTTGGGATTATTGTGAATCTTATCCAGAAAAAATAGATTTGCAGCTTTTGTATAACTCAAATATTAAATCACAGTTAACTTTCAGGCAAAGATTTTAAAAATGCAAATATCCTACACTAGTGAATCATGATAAAAATGCACTGCTCTGCTGTGTTAGAATACCTCTGAGAAGTAGCTTTTAGCCTGTGGGCTTTGATTTTTACCCTTCAATCACTGAACCTACAGTCTACGACTGCCTGTTATATGCAACATCTCGTTTCCAGTCACTAGTTAGGGATGGAAGTAATCACAAAGGGGACTATTGTAGATTGAGAAAAGAAGAGGGTTCAGGACAAAGAATCACTAACATTTTGATGTCTGATGAAGGAGGAGACAGAAAAGGACATGGACAAAGAGGATGAATGCAACAGAAAAAGAGATTTTTAATAAGGTAAAGGTGAGCATCTGAGTCAAATGCCCCCAAAGCCCAAATTATACCAGCATTGAAATATATACATACACACACAGACACGTACACACATAGACATATATATCTACACACACATATATATGATATATATGATTTTAAAATGTAGGGAATTGTTTACACCATCAGAGTGGTTTTTTTGTGGTGGAGGGGAATGCAAGTTGTAGAGTAGCTTAAAACACTATTAAACAAATAATTATTTCAAAAAATTTGGCTGGAAAAGCTAGTAGAGAAAAGAGTATAACAATGAAATTGGGTTTAAAGAGTGTGTTTGTTTTGTTTTGCTTAGTTTTGGTGGAAGTTTCTGGGAAAGGCAAGACCACATGTAAATAGCAATAGAAAACGTTCCATATAAAACCAAAGATTGGAGAATGAATGAAGAAAGTCTGTAGTAAGTGGAACGAGATTTCTGAAAAAATGTGAAGAGACATTGATCATACACTGAAGAAGTGGTTATTGGGAAATGGAAGGAAACCTCTTCTCTTTTGAAAGACAGAAGATACAGTTGAGCTTGCAGATGGATGGTAGGCAGTTGAGAAAGCAGCGATTTGATGGTGGTGTTTTCTCTCCTATTAATGAAGTGAGAAGACTGTATCAACACAGAGGAGTGAAGGGAAGCTTGGTAAGAACCATGAGCAAGCATGATGTCAAGAAAAACAGCAAGGTAACCTGGCAACTTTGGCGTTTCATCTGTGAATTTGTTTACAGTTGGTGAGCATAATTTTGTTGTAAAAACAAGCCATCCAGTTGTGGTTTCTCCAACCAACACTCAATTTGGGATAGTGATTTGAGGGTGTGGGATTAGGGCATAAGTGCCAGATAGTTAAGGATGTTTGCAATAGGTTGACAGTGGTGATGAACCAAAGAATGTGTGATGAATACAAAAGGAGATAAAGCCAGGAGGCAGCTGCATTATTCAGTGTAACTGGAAGCCAAATAAATTTAAGAACTTTATGAGTTTCAATAACTTTTTTAAATGTAAAATATGGGAAGTTATGGTCTGTGAGAGGGATAGCCGACTTGTTGATTCCAGTCAGGAAGGGACAACTTTTGAATGGAGGATGCATAAGAATGTTATTCAAGATGAATAGGAAGAATTGTTACCGTGAGACTTTAGAAAATTCAAGTCCTCTAGAATACTGAAAGAAGATAATAAAAAAGATATTAAACTAGATACCACACAAATGAGAATGAATAACTGGAAGATTGATATGGAAACATATTGAAAAGAAGGAAAGTTGATTTAGCTGGATGGGGCAAGCCTTGGAGGAGGAGCAGGGTTGTTCTTGTAAGCTTCTTTTATTTTTTAACATAGAAAACAATTTCCTGGAAGTCATATATAGGAGGGAACAGACCTTACCATTGGATCATAAAGTGCTCAGGACAAATGGATGCATTTGAAAATTGAAGGATGGATTTATACAGTGCTAGCATAATTAGATAGTTCTAGAAGTTCCTCCTTCAATTTATGATAGCAGTTGGTTGGGGGGACATAAATGCACAGCCATGTGTGTAACATGTTCCCTATTACATCTACCTGTAACCATTTTGAACATTGTATTTATCACTTTTTGAGTATGTATTGTGTACCAGATATATAGCAGATATTAAATCTTTTTACTTTTCCTAGAGCACTTGCAGGTAATTATTTTTTATTTTAAATTTTACGGAGATGGGATCCAAACTTCAGAAAGTTTAGGTAGCTTTCCAAAAGTCATCTAAGAAGTTAATCTTACTGATGAGGCTCAAACTTTGGTGCGTGGAACATAATTCAACCTCAAGCGGATGAAACCATTCTGAGTGTCCATCTCTTCATCTGTAAAATCGGTACAATATTAACACCTCCCTGAAGGTGGGATAACAATGCACATTATTTAGAGTTCTGAGAAGGATATATTAAATGGTGAATCTATGTTAGCAAAAAATATAAATTTCCATATATGTATGCATATATATATATATATTGTTTTATTTTATTTGTATCTGGTGGTGTAGACACAGGCTAAGACTCCCATTTCAAAAACATAAAGTAGAATGCAAACTTCAGGGGAGATTTCTTATTTCTGAAAACTGGAAAAGTAGTCTTAAAACAATGCAAATCAAGAGAAAGGGGGAATAACACTTTCCACCCAAATTTACTTTTAATATGTATTGGAGAGAACCCTATATCACATCTATGAAGAAATGAGAAGTAGTTTGAGGATCTTTTTTATGATGGAAGATACCTACCCCAGGGGTGAGAAATTTAAAGTTTCAGCATGAATAAAAATAGCCATCTGTGTAACCTCAGAAAGAAATTTGACCAGCATTAATGACATCCTTGCATCTGCTACATTTGTGAGTGTCACAGTATAGGACAAGAGCAAAAATGGGTGTATCTGGCTGACAATGATTAAGTAAAGCACTGGCATAATAAAGTATGATGGAGTATGACCACGGTGACTCGCCATGCCTGAACAGACTTCCTTATCACCGTCCAGGACAGTGCACACTGTGACATGGATGAGGGCTGACTGCCTTAGAGGAGAAAAGGAACGCACCTCCCATGACTCTGCTCAAGAGACTGTGTGCCAAACAGATGATTACTAGAGGCTCACACAAGAGGATGCAATCCCTAGGTTTCACTTGATAAAATTAAATAATGCTGCATGGGAGCAATAATTAGCAATTATTTTTGCTAACATGGATCCCATTGTTTGAAATTTAATTAGTTTCTTTTGTTTTTTTCTGGAGGCAATACACAATTCTATTTGAACCATGGAGATTTTCTCCATGTTTTAGATGCAGCTTTTATGGGCCCAAATAGCAGTGAGCTGAGATCACGTTAGCAGAGGTGTGCATGTCCCATTTAATCTTATGTGACGCTTGTTATTTTATTACTGTTCCATCCACTTTGCTATAGGCCTGTGATACAGCAGCTCTTTCTTCACAAGTCAAATATGTCTTGCTTTTGTTATACTTGACAGACTGGATGTCATAAAGTCACAGCTTTCAGTATTCTAGGAATGGAAAAGTATAATACAAAATTCCTGCAATCCCCACTTGTCTGAACCTCACTCAGGGGCTGAGAATGGGAGCTGTATAAGGAGGATGCTACCCGAAAGTGGAGCAGCCTCTTCCAGCCCGTCCCACGCATTTTCTTCCGCTCACTGACGTTGAGCAAAGGCAGGAGGCGCGGAAGGCGGGGCAGGGTGCTCTCAGCGCAGAGCTGGCCTGGCTGCTGCAGCTGGACTTTCCTGCCTACTGAGGTACCTGAGTAACCCGAATTCCGTCAGAACCAGGACAAGACTCTCCGTGCCTCCAACTGTTCATTCCCATCCATTTGGCAGGAGCAAAGAAAAATCCCAGTCCTCAGTTCTTTCTTCCTGTCTGGCTTTGGGAAACTGAAATGAGAACAAGCTGCACTACTGCCTGCTTCTTTTTTTAGTATAAACAAGAGAAGCAAAGGTGGAAAAAAAAAAAAAATAATAATCCTAGTAATACCTCCTGGAGAGTATCTGACCAAGAATGATATTGGTAGTCACATATTGACATGTTGACAAAATGCCGTGTTGCGTCAGCCCCATTATGCTACCAGGGACAAGATTTAGACCAAAATGTAGGGTATTGAGCCTGACAACATTGTACTTACGGGAAAGGAGCAAAAATGTTAAAAATCCAAATGTCCTGGGAAATATTGGACATTTTGGTCTTTCTGCACTGGTCTAAAGTTACCGAAGTAAGACAACTGAGCTCTTTCTCTTCCGTGTTTCATCTTGTTTTCGGGCCTGTGAAAACAGCCCATGAGCCTCTCCCCGATGTTTACCCTTTGTTTACCCTTTGACCGTGTCTTTCAGAGACTTTGCAATAGAAACCGTGGCATGTATGATAACACAGGTTAGGTTTCAGGGGTCCTCAAACTTTTTAAAAAGGGGGCCAGTTCACTGTTGCTCAGACCACTAGAGGGCAGGACTATAGTTTATAAAAAACAAACAAACAAAAAAAAAAAACTATGAACAAATTCCTATGCACACTGCACATATCTTATTTTGAAGTAAAAAAAACAAAACGGGAACAAATGCAATTGCACCGCCTCATGTGGCCCGCAGGCCGCAGTTTGAGAACTCCTGCCCCGGGACCCATCTATTTGGAAATCCTTGAAAATGTAAGAAGAGAGGATACATTTTTTTTCTCCTTTTAGACTGAAATTAACCTATCTCTCTCTCTCTCTCTTTTTTTTTTTTTTAATAGAGACAGAGTCTCACTTTATGGCCCTTTGGTAGAGTGCCGTGGCATCACACAGCTCACAGCAACCTCCAGCTCCTGGGCTTAAGCAATTCTCCTGCCTCAGCCTCCCGAGTAGCTGGGACTAC